>BMAV01026562.1:392207-410374 GCA_019973955.1 Trichonephila inaurata madagascariensis | reverse complement strand
GGGATAAAAATGAAAGCTTTAAAATTAAGTAAGATATAAGCATAAAAATAAAATTAGACTTTTGGATACATCAAAATACTGTTTAATTAAATGAGATGGCATATCTTTTGAACCTAGAGTAGTAGTTCTAGAAGTATACCATTTTTTCAAAAGCCTGGGATAATACCTCGAATAAATGATTTCAAAACATAAAAGCATTGCATATGTACATTTCAGGTTTTTTTTGCAAAAATGGGGGTACGCGTTGTACGGATATTAGTCCAAAACATTGAAAGATGCGCGGTGCGCGTATTTTACGGGAATTTTCTTATAAAATATTTTATACATAAATAAAAATTTGCTGCTTTATTTTTTACAATTACAGAAAAAAATCGCAGATAAAAGCTTCTATTATAATTTTTTTGTTATATAACAGATTAAGTTTTCCAATAGATAATTATCTTTAAAAAATGTAAAAATAGTGCAATACATATTAATGCGTTAAACCTCATAAGTAATCAAATATAATATCGTTCCGATAAATTTTATATCAAATACAGATTTAATATAAAATAAAAAATCTAACAATATAATAGTTTTAAATTACTTTGATACTCTTATAACACAGTTGGTATCGATTTCAATTGTTTTGTATGTGGTTTTTATATGATATAGCCAAGCAAACATTTTTTTAAATATTGAAAATGTTACGAGTTAATACGTTAAATTATAGTTTTAAAATAAAAACACTATTATTCAATTAACACGTGATTATTGGTGTCCAATTTTGTAACTCTGAGCCACAGTCAAGAGACGAGAACCACATATGAGGTTTTTTTCTCCTAACTTCTACAAAATACAACATAATAAATTGGAGTCTCAGCTTAATTTATTGTGCCCCACTATAAGCTTACGTAGAATCAGGACTAGAACACGTGGCTCGAATGGAACTTAAATAAATCGTTTTATAAACAACTTTAGAAAAAGAATATTTAACAAATTTATCTCAAGAATAATTTTTCTGAAATTATTCGTTCATAAAGAGTTTAATTCATCTCACTGTCATTTTAATGCATTTATACTTTTTTATTTTATTTCACTAGTAATTATTATTACAATATATATACAATAATCTATCACAACAGTTTCACTTATTTTAAGTGGATATGGTACGATTTATGACAAAATTGATTTAAGGATTTTACAATATTTTTGCTTGTAATGTATGTATATGTATTAGTAAAAGAGTTTTTGAGCTTAAAATACTACAAAAAGCTTACCATTTAAATATTAAAGAAAATTTTTTAAAAAATAAAGGGATTTTAATTTTTAGGCCACTGTAAACGCGCTGAGCGCGTTTATTTTAATCTATCCGTCTACGTTACAGACGTGCTGCACGCGTCCATCTGGATTTTCCACTTTTTCAGACGTTACAAATGCGTTTACCATATTTTAAAGTACTTGTTTTATTTATTAATATATGTAAGCACTAGACTGAATGATAATGATTCGAATACGATATTACACGTGAATTAGTACTTGATTTTTAATTGTGAAATGGTGTCAGTTTCAGACTTTTGAAAGCTAAAGGCGAGTGAGATGTCAAGTGACGACGACAACCTTTATTTTTATGTAAATATATACACCCAACTCTTTTTTTTTACACGATTTGAAATAACACGGCCCACGAATTTAACGAATTTTTTTTAAACGAATTTTTTATTCTAGCACGCATTTTTTTATAATTTGGTGATTCATGTCCATTGGATGAGGAAGATTTGATCGAATTTATGACAGTTAACAGTAATAAAGAAGTCGGTAGAATGACGAAGTCGAAGGTGAAGCTCAGCTATTAACAGCTGATTTGATTCGAGAGGGCTTGAAATTTGCTACAAGTATGGAAAAACATTTTCTTACTCATGATCCTGACATAGAGCGTGCATTAAAATTTCAACGTAATCATAAGTTTTGTGTAGCAGAATACCTAGAACTATATCAGCAACTTGAGAAACCAAAAACAGCCGCTAATAACAGCCTTTGTGACTAACTAGGGCATTAATAATCAACGAAATTTTTCCTTTGAATCAAAACCGACAGTTGTGTTAAGCATATCTAACACATCTACCGATGATAGCCTATTTGATCCAATTCATAAGAAATGTACACGCTTGTTATTAAGTAGCGATGAATAGTTGTTAGTTAGTACATAAAATTTTATTCCCAATTTCAATTTGACATTTTATTTGTTGCATGCATTTATAGAGTACACTTTCACTATACACTAACTTTAATTCTATTTTTAGTAAAAAGGACTTGTTTTTGTTTTATAATATGTAACACGGATTTTATTATAACTATTTTGTACGGTTTTTGGGGAAAATATTAAGAGAATTTTCAACTTACACGATTTTTAAAAAAAATGTGGAACATATCCCCAAATTTACCATATGTCGCTTATACTTTTTTACACGATTTTTTTAACGGTTTTCTAATGAACGTATCTACTGAGTAAAAAAAGAAGAGTTGGATGTGTATGCATTCTTAAAAAAAGTTTTATTGCTTAGAAAAAATTATTTTGATTAACTAATTATTTATTATATATTACTATTTATTTTTTACGATTCATCATTTTGATTATTTGATTAGAGACATGAAATTTGATTTACAAGTACGTCAAACTATGTATTACCAAAGTTGGTATGGATTTCTGTAAACAGGAATGATATTTATAAAATATTTTTTTTATGAATGCTTATTGAAAAATTTATACATTCTAAATTCAACTATTTTTTTAAAAAAAGTATGACTTTGATTCAAAAATGCATACCAACTTTTGTTACACGTACTAATGGCAATAGGTAGAAAAAATATCAAAGTATTTTGCACAATAGAAAAAAGATAAACTAGTGATGTTTTCTTTTTGAGATAAATCAGTTTAAAATTTATATTTGCCATTGGGATATTTATAAAAATGAACATAAAGGTTATCATAAATCTGAATTTTTTTAACTTAGAGCTTTCAAATTTAGATTATAGAAAACTATGTAAAAAATATAATTTAGATTAAAAATATTATATTTGATCTTTTTACTGATTTTCGCCAATTGTACTGTATCCCCCTTATGAGAGAATATAAAGGAAAAACAAGAAGATTCATTGCGCTAAAATACTTCTAAATTTTTTTCCTACAAAATTTAATTTATATTTTAAAGGAATTTTTTTCGAATATTAAATTAAAATAATAGGTTTATTTATTATTTACTTGAAATATTTTTAAAAAACGTAAATACCTTTCTGAATCAGATTAACACTTACCCTCTATATGATAAAGGCACACACAAGATAATTTGAACAGTTGCATTTAAAATTTATTCATCCTTAATTTTAAACTTATCTCGAAGCAAAAACAAACAATTCAATCCAAGTTTACAAAGACAACAGCACCGTATCTTCATGTGCAACATAATTTACATCCAATAAACTACTGAACGTATTTATTTTAAATGTAAAAAGTTCTCATATAGTAAAGTATAAAATTAGATACCTAATATTAATTTTAAAGAAATTAAAAAGCAATTGCTAACTTAAATGTTAACTTTATATTCTTGGAATTAAAATTATAATGAGTATGCATGTTCCAGTCGTCAAACGTGTTAATTTAAAAAGATATAAAATTATTTAGTAATAAAAAAAGTCGTAATTTCCTACCTCAGGAACGAAAACAGAAACATGGGAGCGTCGTCGCTCAACTTCCTCATACAAATTCTTTTTCGCCTGAAATGAAATAGAAAGTCTCTAAAAATCAGAACTTAAGGATGCAATTTTTCAAATGAAAAATTCCAATATAGCGTTAGAGTGAATATTGATTGTGTGATCAGTTAAGTCTGAACGTTTAACATTAAAAGTTAGAGAATTTTAGATCCCGGAATTGTATTTTAAAACTTGATAAGCAAAGCTTCATCGAAACTCGAAACTCACCTTATTTATTGAAATAATATCTCAAACGTGTTTTATACAATCACCAAGGTATCTAAATAATTTGTTTCTCGTCTTACTACGTAAAAAAACATGTTTTTATAGTAAAAAAACGCTTAAAGATTTTCTTATTTTGTGTTTTATTACTAATATTAATTTACTAACATTTCTGGATGCACCCTCAAATCAATAATAATTTCTATTTACAATAAAGGGGTAATAAAATATTTCGTTCATTAATTCTGATGTAATTTTCTTAAGAATTAGGATTTTATTACTAAATTTATTTTGGTTATTTTACACGAAAATCCTACAATAATATAAATGCTTCGGGAAATCACTTTTTCATTAGGCTTGTGACAAATAAAAAAGCCATTATTATCACACATTGAGCTTCTGTATACAAAACTATGGAAATTTTTTTTTAAAAAAAAACTGTTTACTTAAATTTCAAAAAAAAAATCAATTTTACTGTGTTATCTGTTGCTCTAAGATTACTCAATATTTGAATTTATTTATTTTAGAACAAAACTAAAAAAATTAACTAATTATTTGCTTTTACCTTATAAATGTGCTAAAAAAGATTAGTTAGGAGAAAATTAATTAGTATTATCTCCTAAAAATAGAAATTCATGCAGTTTAGATAATTTTAATGATAAGTAGTGATACATTATGTGTGGGAGCGCTAAAGATAATTATTCTTCCGATTTATAAATACAACTCGTGTCCTTTTTAAATCAAGAGAATAGAAGAATATTTGTATTATATAAACGTAGATGGGTATAAGAATGATTTCTATTAAGATTTCAAAGCTTAATGCCAGGGGACTTAGATATCAATATTGTCGCCCATACGGTATAGTGGTTAGCGACGCTAACTGCTGTGTCGTAGGGCCTGGGTTCAAATCCCGGAGAAGACATGGACACTTGTAAATGTGTAGTGCCTTCGCGGCGTGGGGGTATTATAAGCAGCTGTCGAGCCACAAGTCCTCTTGAGAGTTTGGGGGCAGGGGAACAGAGGTGGGAGGCTCCTAACCCTCCCCCAGGGTGTTCTCCGTCAAAATCGGGGTGGAACCGAGCTAAATCGTACTGTCACCTGTATGGCGATCAAGGCTACGTCCAACGATAGGCGTACATCTAGCCCCTTGCCATGATGAATTTCGCGGGCCTCGATCTGACTACGTCGGACGGTGGCATTAGCAGCAACAACAACAGATATTAATAATTTATATATAAACAGTATGTATATATATATAGTCATATAAAACATGAAATACCCAGCGAAGTGAGGGAATAAGAACTAGAATGAAATTTCTGTATTTGAAAATAAAATAAGGTGTGTAATTTATTCATTTATGTAAGCAATGAATTGACATCGGTAAAATAACATTGAATTAGAATTTTTCAAAATATTTATGTTACTGAAGAGAGAAATTTAGCTAAATCAAAATTATACAAACACACACACACATGCATATACGTATATGAGTGTGTGTGAAAAGATCAGAGTAAAGCGCAATTCTTATGTCTTATAATTTAAAATAAAACTTTTACATATTATTTATTTTTAGTTTTATTTATGATTCAATTATTTCATAACTATATCGTAATTAACTTGTAAGGCATAGATAGATAACACTCCTTTACACAAAAGGAGCACATAAACGCAACTTAAAAAAAACTTTTTTATTCATTGAATAATAACGTCGTACTTCGAAGCACAACACAAGGTTTACTCTAACCTTTTTGAAATACTGAAGTTAAGACTTAATTGGCATGAAGCTAATATTTCATTCATTAACCCCTCAGAGAGAATTAACGTTTCTGTCTTTAATAGAAGAGGACTTATCTACATTTGTTTCTAATAGATTAACTATGGGAAGCACCCTGTGTTAAGTAAAAAAAATGAGCAGGACGCATACAGGGTAAAATGGACCCGAAAAAGACTTGATTAACAGAATGGTGTTGGTACAAACACTGTCGGTACAAGAGAGAGAAAAAACAGACCAGTCCTATAGTAAGGGACATGATTTTTCCTAACTGCAATGGTTGTGTTGTACTGTCGGTTCACACTCAATATCAACTTATGCAACAGTTTCTTGAAGAAAAATTTCCCATTCCTTAATAAACATCTGCATCAGTTGTTTGGTGCTATGCAATGGATACAATCATGTCTTCAAGCGTCTCCCAAAAACATCCTATACAAATTCAATGGGATTTAAATTAAGGGAGCACACTAGTCAATTCCTTTTACCAATATCCTCCTTTTCCAGGAGTTTCTGAACAGCATGTCACCTGTGTGACCATGCGTTGATGTCCATAAAAGCGAAGTCTTGAGCAATGGCACTTCAGAACAAACGAAAATCGGGGAGGATAACTTCATCCCAGTAATAATCTACGGCAAGGGAACCTATGTCGAAAATGTGGAGCTCTGTGCGTCCACTGAATATAATGCCTCAGTACACATGCACACCAAGATCACTGTAATGGTTTTTTCCCTTGATGTCAGTAGGATGAAATATGTCCTACTGTGACGGGGCTTTACCGCGTTTTTCCTATTAGTCCTCTTGGGGAATCTTTGGGGCCAGCATTGAGTTAATTCACAGCCAATCCTCTCAAGAAGAAACCGTGATATTCAGATTAGTTAGTAAATATATAGTGAAGGGTTTATAATCGCGAATAAGAAGAAGAAAGAAAGCTGAGATGCCGAACGCCGTGAGCTGATGGTAAGACATTAAACTTAGAAGCGTAATTATAGAACGGGCTTTAGCGAGTTAAAGAAATTAGAGAAGACAAAGATTCATAGGATAACTTTGCTTAAAGATAAATGGTTAGGGTTACAGGTGCCTATTTACTTAGAATTTTTAGGGAAACGGTATATCACTTCTGATTGCCTTCCTATAGTAAGACTTCCGTTGTTCAATAAATTTAGTCAATAATAAATTAGATTTATTATGGCTAACTTGGGTGATCAATCATTTCCTCCCACAAATCTAGGTCGCGTAGATGAAGAGATGGTACCCCAGGCAGGGGGTATTACACTACTTCTTTCCTTATCAAATGGCACTGAGAATCGTTTCTCAAACTGATCTCCACTCGTTTCTCTGATGGGCAAAGAGGACGTGACATCATTGATGAGATGCCCATTCTTTGTGTTAATTATACCACTGTATGCACAATTCTTGTCAATGATAAGCAGCGTTCGAAAAAGCTGACGAATAGGCCGCCTTTATGAAAGCGTCTCATCACAGAAAAACGGGCCGCCTATCGTCCAGTTGGCATACGCAGCTGTTGAGCAGTGTTGCTTGCTGTCTGTTTTTGGTCAGTTTTCACCTGCTTGATAATGTATCAGCCAACATTTATTGTTATCATGATCGACCATCTCTAGTCTTTCTAATTGCTGTACCTGTTCTTTGGAGGCTTTTTTAGATCGTGATAGAATACATTTGTCAGTTTAAAACTCTTGGGCAACACGCGTCAATATACGCCCCTCTTTAAGCTTGTGGATCATTCTACCACGTGTAAAAACTTCCTTACAGTTTTTCTTATGATCGTATTGTATGTCTTATTTTCACTTGCAGCGAATGGCTGTAAATGTGCCTTTCCTCCTTATTTTTTAGTTGCTTAGCATTGCGCAAGTTGTTTCCATTCGTTTTCGATGGTTTTCATCTCTGACACCATGCTCCTAATATTTTCTTCATGCATCACCTTTCTACTAACTTGTACTGGTTACAAAAATGTCCACTGATATTACTTCATGGCTAAATGTTAAAACATACATTTTCATGCATTTTTGTCAGCGTACACACACTAATGCTTATGCTGACAACCCAATTAAATTTTAAAAAAACGTATACGATTAAATTTTATTTAACAGGGAAGTATTATTTGGCCTGAAAACTAATTTCTCGGGAATCTTGTATGATAATTTTGAAAATTCTCATATATTCCATTAAATGAAACAACAATCCATAAAATGTATAAATATATCTTAGACCTCTAACAATATAACAATTTGGGCTCTAAGGACTCTTGGATGAGGGCTTAGGGATTATTGACACATATCAATAAGGATCGAGTATTACTGTATACAAGAAACAATCATAAAAATCGAAGGCTATAATAGACCAGAACAAGCCTTAAGTTTGTCTTAAGAATTTCCAAACAGAAAACAGTAAGAGGAGTGAAACTTTTTATGTTTACAGGTGTGTAAATTTCATAATGTCATTTACTTAGTTTACAAACACATAAATGCGCAAATGCGTATTTCCTTATATTCTACTGCGCTGACATTTTTACTCCATATAAAATTAATCCTACCTCAGTCTTATAAGTATTATTAAATGTGCTTGCTTACACAAAAGATAAAATGAAATAGAAAAACTTCTTTAATCAAACGATTTAATTATTCATTAATTTTCTCTTTAATTTTCGGTATCCGCTATCAGTAATTCATTATGGCGCGACTTAATTAATAAATTAATTATACATAGATCTACAGAGCTTTTTATAAAACTTAATTATTAAATTCAGAAAATAATTCAAATACTTACATCTGCCGAAAATATGGCGTGATTTATTAATTTAAATATTGTTTTCCATTCGTATTCTGAAACACGATTACGTCAATAATTTCAAATCGTTTATATGAGAGAGAGCCGTTTTAATTCTCTATCTGTTCTTTTAATTTAATTAATATCTTACTTGCGCTTATTAAAAATGAGTAATGACGATATTTAATTGGATCTCTCTGCTGAATTTCTTTTTTTAGTAAGTAGATTTGTTTCTGAAGAATATATCTTTAATTTTCTCCCTGATTTCTATGAGTGTTATGAAGAAAGATGAATATCTGATACATTTTTAAGCGAATTTCTGGGCGTTTTAAAATTATCTGTAACTCATAAATTGCGTTTCTTTTCTTTCATTGGCTGTAAACTATTAAACAGATAGGAGACACAAAAGGGCAAAAGTAATAATCAAATTTTTACAGCCAGACATTGTGAAGGAAAATTTAGAAAATGAAACCTAAAATATATAAATAGAGATTTTCAATATTTCGGTATAAACGCTCTTGAGTCTTTCACACTATCAAACAAAAGTAGACAAGTTTGCGAAGTAGAAATTTAATTACAATTCAAACTCCTCAGATGAGATTATCGTTATGAATATGCGATTCAAATATTTTAAAAAGAAATACAAATCTGATTATATTAGGAAATGAATGTTTGCAATATCTCCAATTAATTAAACGTAAAAAATTTAATATTAAACAACTACATTACATTCAGTTTAAATTGTACATATCAAATGACAAGTTAAAAATACAAAAATTAAATCGATACCCCTTTTGCTTATAACAATAGGCAAGAGAACCCAAGTTATTTCAAGACTGCACCCGATAAAATATAAAACTTAAATAGTATTTGCACAAGTATTCATTAGAAGGCAGGCTCTTTTCTCTCGAAATTAATTACTTCGTTTCTTCCGCCCTTACTGCTTATTTTTGAATACCTATTTAAATAAATATATTCTCCCATTTATCCTTTCCGTAATTACCGGAATCATTTCCTGGAAAGCGAGACGTCGGTTTCTTTTACCGAATATTGACAAACAGATAAAGCAGGACACACAAACGAAAACGTTTAAGGATAACATGCCCATAAAAATTTGATCACAAAGAGGCGAAAAACAAACACTTAATTATTTCATTAACGCGTTATTAAAGGGGGACGATTATTTATGTTGGGCGTCCCGATTATTCGTCAAAGCTAATGGGCGATTTGTTGCCAAATGCGGCAGACCCATTTCTCTCCTCTAAGCGTTGCCAAGGATACCAATTAACCCGAGTCTCAGCGCTCATTAAGGGCTAACCGCAGCCACCCATCAGCGTAGCCGACCCACGACGCCGTTCTCTTAGCATCATTCACGTGGTCACTCGCTCCATTTTTCTTCGCATCGAACTTCCTTTCCGCTCACCCCCCTCTTTCCCACTGCCAAACGATATTTTAAACCCCTTTAACACCTCGATAACACCCAGGTCCTTTAGCGGAGTTCTCTGGTTTCAAATAGATGGGAAGAAGCATAAGAAGTTAGTTTATTGATGAAGTGTTTAATTTGTATGTGTTTTGTTTTTTACTGGAGGATTTGAATTTTTTTAAGACATCTAAAAGGAAGATGGACCCCGCTTTCATTTCCTTTATTTTGACATTTTCTATGCATTAAAATCCTTGGAAACTATGCTGGTTAAAATTTTTGTTTTTCAAAATAATTAGTACTTACAAACACTGATTACAATTGTATAACATTTATATTTTAAGTCTTACAGAGACATACAAGTTTTGTAAATTATATCAATTTTTGGTCAAATAAATTATTTCTACGAAAAATATTTTTGAAAAAGTCCAATTACATTCAAAATAATATCAGATTCTTTTTTCATACGATCTAATGATTCAGAGATAAATTATTATGCTTGTTTACTTTAGTAGGTCATTAATATTTTCTAAACACGAAAAAAGTAAATATATAAGTCTTCTTCATTTACTAATTCCTAGTAAATAATTTAGAACAGAACCCTAAAAAAGATCAACTCATGTTTTTTTTTTTTCTCTATTTTCAAAAATTTTCCAACATGGAAAAAAATTAAAATTCCTTCACTTAAGTTGCAATAACATTTTAAACTCAGATAATACCATAGCAAAAGCAATGGGTCTTAGAACAATTAACTAAATAAATGCCATCTTTGGGTGGAGATGTTTTACAAGTAATAATTATTTAAAAGAGAGAGAGAGAGAGAGAGAATACAAGAAAGTATTATTCCAGGAAACGACATTTTCCTCTTTAAATACCGGTTTTAATTTTAAATGAGCATATTGAAATTTAACTGTAATTTCACTATATCTACGAACTTCATGGTCACACTAATAAATGAAAAAACTTATCAAATGAATGTCTAGCTGTTAAAAAGTTTTTTTTGTGTGCTAATCTTTTATAAATTAAAGTATCCGACTCCATTCGGAACGTGGTTTTGAAATTGTGCACAAATGAATATTTTTTTGATATTTAGTATCATTTAGATTAGAATATACATATAAAAAGTGTTTTAAGAATATCATTACTAGAAAAAAAATTATTTAAACGCAATTGTTTGGCAAAAGAGGAAGAGAGAATGACATATTTTCAAAACATTCTCCTTTTTTTTTTATGAAAATATTTCTATAATAATAATATTTTCCCCATATATAGCTAAGCCAGAACTGGGGTTCTTGAAATATATTGTTTAGAAGCGAATTTCTTCATTTTTTAATACATCAGAATAGATCCATTTTAACAAAAACACATCGTTTATTACTTCAATTGCTCGTAACTCTGAAAATACTGTGAGTTTTCCAAAAATCATAGTTCAGACTTTATAGAGGTCTTATCTATGTATAAGAAAAATATTATTATTATAGAAGCATTTTCTGTAAAAGGAGAATGTTTTGAAAATATGTCATTCATTTTTTGCCAAAAAAAAAAAAAAAATGAATTTAAGTAATTTTTTTACTGTAGTAATATTTGTGTAAGACAATTTTATACGTTTATTCTAATTCAAGTGGCACTAAATATCAAAAAAATTATTCATTTATACGCCTTTTCAAAATCATGGTTCCGAACGTAGTCGGATATCTTAAGAGAAAACAGAAGCACACGTTATGAAAATGCTATTCATAAAAAAATGTTTCTGTCATGTTTTCGTCAATTTGGAAGCACGAAGAAGAAAGAAAGTAATAAAATTGCTTCAATGTCTCTTTTCATTCAAATTTTAAAATACTACGCATCTTTCAAGTCCATTTTTATAAATTAATGAGATTTTACACAGAAATAAAATATCAATTCATGTTTTTTCGATATATACAATTTAAATGACCAATTAATGAATACATAATTGAGAGATAAAATTTAAAGTAAAAGAACATGAATAAAACAAAATAATTTAAATATTCGGTTTTAAGTTCGAAGAACAGTTTATTTAAATTTATTTTTTCATTAAGTCTCTATCAAAAATTGCAGTAATTATATTTTTTTTAATATACTAATCCATTGTAAAAATTAGATTTAACACGGGGCGAGTACAAATGATGAACCCGATTTTAAAAAAATTGTATTATCGAAACTACTGCACATATTACAAGTGATACATGAATGTAATGAGAAATATACCTAATCTTTTTCTTCTGTTATAAATGTTCGATGTGTGACCCTCTTGTTGTACGGCTTACATCCAATCTGTAATCCAGTTCGTTCCATACATTTTGTAGCAGCACTCTATCAATGGTTTTTAATGCTACTTAAATTCTTACTTGTCGTCCTCTGTTATTTGTTGTCCATTGCAAATGATACAGCTTGAAACTTAACTTTTTACGTCAAATTGTTTACACCGTTTTCTGGGGCATTATAAGTTTACAGGCACAACAACTCTCGTAGACTTCCATGGACTTCGAACAAAATTCTGCCTCACCCCCACTGATTCTTCCGAGACCCTTGGCCGGCTGGTGCTTTCCTTTTGCACGAACCATCTGTTTTCTTAAATTGATGATACCATCACATAACCTTTCTGTTAGTTAGTGCTTCTTTTCCGTTGCGATTTCTAAATGCACGTTGCACCGAAATAACTGAAAAATCCCGTGCACACTCTAACACGCAAAACTTCTCTGTCATTGTAGCCATGACTGTATTTCCATCACAGCGATCTCGAATGTGCTATTGATCATTGGCAGGAAAAAAATTTGGTATATTTCTCTTTACATTCATGTATCACTTATTGTAATAAGTGCAGTATTTAGGAAGATAGGATTTAAATTTTGCCATTAGAAAAATTGTAGTTAGAAATTAAAAAATTTTTTATGCAAGTAGCTCTATAACAGCTGTCAAAAAGACATTTAAATTGATAAATTTGCCAAAATTCAATATTAGGTAAGCAGGGGTCTACCCAAAACCAATAAAGAACGCAAGGGGTCTATTAGACAAAAAAGGTTGGGAACTTCTTTCTTAGAGGTAGCTTGCCTGCTTCGTAAGCCTAAGGTTTTGGGTTCAATCCCAGCTTGAGTCGATAGATTTTCTGGATGCGAAAGCGTAGGCACGTATGTCATATTATTATGTGGCATGTTAAAGATGCCTTGAGTATCAAGTTGGCTCTGGTACTCTCGGCAAAGTTTAATCATGGCAATATTTAGAATCCGACGACAGTTTGTATTAAAGATAGTTCAAGTGGCCAAATTTGGTAGCGTTAGCCGCCCCATTAGATGGTGCCATCATAAAAGGGCTCTCACATTTGGAGATTTGTCATGCTTGCAAAGGTTTAGTTGCAATTAAGTTAATGTTTACGATACACACTTTTAATTCGAGATCTTGTCAATTCGGCGTTGTCTTTTTAAAATTGTGGGACAGCAGGGTGCAAAAAATTTAAATACGAATTTTACTCTCCTGAATATTTTGATGAAGTCTTAGAGTATTTATGAATATTTCATTATCAAATACAATTACTGAAAAAATTCTCCGTTTTACATATTCTGTGTGACAGATTCATTGCTTTGGATGCTTCTTTTGCATTTTGCGTAGTTACTAGATTTGTTGTTTTTAAATTTGTTAAATGTTTAAATTTTTACACATGCATATTTTCAATTTTATTGTTCTTTGAATCTTTCATTGTATTTTGAACCTTTTTTAAATTAGAGAGAATATATATATATCATACTTTAAAAATTTATATAAGTTTTTATGTGCATTCTTGTACACACATTAATCGATTTTGTTTTCCTTATGATATACATTTCTTTGAGGGAATAAATGAATATTTGTTCTTCTAATCCCCAGTTTATAACCATAACATTGCTCCTTTGGATATTATCAATAGTTAGTACGTTTAATCAATTTTTTATGATGAACATTAACAAGAGATAGCAAAAAGTTGGTAATTAGCGTAGTTGAATCACAATACAGTAAAAAGAAATGACGTAGCTTAAAATGTTTTTCTCTTAAGGTATCTTTCTCTTAGTTTGAAAAGGTGTTTTTTAGGTGTTAGGATAGTTAGAAAAGAAAAGAAATATAAGTATTGAGGAAGAGAAGAAGGTATAATATATAAAATTGGAGAATTTTAAGTTGTTTTAAATAACTTAAAAAATATTTTTTAAATGTGGTTTTTTTGTGAATAGAATTTTCACGATAATTTGTGCACGACAAATGAAATATCTCTAAAACAATCCAATAAAATTCAATGAAATTTGTAACACGTTATGATTCCTTTTAGAGTGTAACAAACCGCAGATTTTAAGATAGTTACTATAACATAAAGTAATTTTGACGAAAAATTATTAACGTCAATTTGAATGCTTATAAAATATTTATTTCTTAAAATGTATTTTACTCTGCGATTTGTTACACTTCAGATGGATCACGAAGCATATCAATGAAACTGAAATTACATTATATCGAATGTATTTTTATGTTTGCTGTTTTTCTTAACATTGAAAATGTTGATAAAATTTTATAATTTTTTTTTCAAAAACAAGGGAGATACATTTAATAATTTATTTAATAATTATGACTCTTTAAACCTGTTTATGTTCTTTAAAACAATAAAATTCTTCTAAAAATCTATATTTCAAAAACTGGTCTTCGAACCTAGTAGAATGCCTTAAAGCAGCGGTCGCCAAACTTTTTGACCTCACGGATCAGTAAATTCATAGTTTAAATCCCATAGACCACTAATAGGATTTTGTGAATGTTAAATAATTTATAAAAAGAAATGTGATCTAAGAACGCATTCAATGCATCTTAAAACATAACTTAACGTGACATGTGAGTATATTCCACATTTTTCTGGGGACCAGCGAAATTTTCTCGCGGATCACCACTTTGTTGACCTCTGCCTTAAAGTAAAAGAAAATAACAGACAAGTCATTATTAACTATAAAATACGCGAAGAAATCTCGGTGCAAAATATAAAATAAAACCTGAAAAAGCTTTTTTTTTACGCAACGT
This sequence comes from Trichonephila inaurata madagascariensis, assembly GCA_019973955.1. Lineage (NCBI taxonomy): Eukaryota > Metazoa > Arthropoda > Arachnida > Araneae > Nephilidae > Trichonephila > Trichonephila inaurata. Next base: position 395,399 of record BMAV01026562.1, on the reverse strand, counting down.
ATTTTTCTCCAAATATTTTCATGTATATAAACATTTTCAAATTTTGTTTTATGTTTAATTTATTTATTCGCAAGTTAGGTATTTAATGCAAGCTCTCTTTTTTTAAAAGTTTTTTAGTCACACTAATTCAGTAAGGAATGATGCTTCGATTTAGCATACTATATTTATAATTATAATACATGGTTCTTTGTACTTCAATATCGAAAAAATCTATTGCGTTTTTATACATACACATTAACAAAATACTCAAACAACTTAACTTTATAAAAATGAAAAAAATGAAATGAAATATTTTAGTAAATGTGCAATCTTTAAATGTCAATAAATTGCACAAAATGTAAAAAATATAAATTACGGCATTAATATTGCATATGCAAAATACTATGATAAATTGCTAGGTAAAACTGATAAATTTCCATAGCTGATAATTTCCATAATAATTAATTTTTGCTTCATTAATGAATATTTTCAAAGAAAGAAGGAATAACTGGATGGGGTAAATATAAAAAGAATCTGAAATAGAAAAAGCACTTTGAGTTTGTTTTAGATTTTCCCACTTATATTGTTGCACTAAAAAAGTGATGCAAGTTCCCGGGAAAAGTACTAGATCTACAATGGTAAAAATACTAAACAGCAGCCTCATTTGAAAGTAAAAAATGTTCCATACTTTGTCTCTAACCCAAAGGAGATCCTACCTCGCCATTTAGGGCTTAGATCTTTGCTCCTGATACCTGGGAGTGATATTTCGTTTCTTCTAAGGAAATATATCCCCCCCCCTCTTCTTTTTAAACTTACACGTTAAAATGAAAAAAGGAATCTCTTAAAAGAATATTTCTGAATTTTTAAGATACTGCATCATAAACAAATCGATGAGCTATAAAAAATGAATTTCAAAGAATATTATGACATTTTTCTATCATATTATGTGTTCTGAAGATTTGAAATGGTGGAGTCCTGCTCTTAATATGACACATAACATTAAGAATTATTTGATTAAAGAGCAATGTATAATATTCAAATTACGAGAAAGACTTTAGTGTCTGATGGATATTTTCCTTAAATGGGAAAAGGAAGCCGATAGAGATCTCAAGGTGGAAAGTTTATTTTTTAGAAAATAAGAGAGAGAGACAGAGACAGAAAAATGTTATGGACTAATATTTCACTATTTAACACACATAATTATACTCATTTTGCTACACTTTGAGACCATCGTTTATAACGGATGTGATCTATTAAGGTATCCGACTACGTACGGAACCGTGATTTTGCAAAAGCGTATAAATGGTTAATATTTATGAAATTTAGTTTCACTTTGATTAGAAAACGTATATAAAATTGTTTCAAGAATATTATTACAGTAAAAAATTATTTAAGTACACTATTTTGACAAAAATGAACGTAGAATGACCCATTTTCAAAACGCTCACCTTTTATGAAAAATGCTTCTATTATAATAATAGTTTGCCTGTATATAGCTCAAACCTCTGTACAGAGGCTCAACTAGAATTTTTGAAATATATAACAGAAGTGGATTTATCCATATTTTACTACAACAGAGGGAGAAATTTTAAGAAAAGAACGCCGATAATTATATATATATATTCCTATTGGTGGTAACTCTGAAAATAATGTGAATTTTTCAAAACTCCTAGTTCAGACTCTCTAAAGAAGTATTTATTTTATGTAAACACACACACACACACACACAAAATATTATTATTATAGAAGCATTTTTTATAAAAGGAGAACGTATTGAAAAAAGGTTATTCTAAGTTAATTTTTTGCCAAAATATTGCATTTAAATAATTTTTTGCCATAATGTCCTTAAAACAATTTTATCCATGTATTCTAATCTAAGTGACACTAAATATTATGGAAATTATCAGTTTTTGCGCCTTTTTAAAATCACGGTTTCGAACGTAGTCGGATAACTTAACCGATTACATGAAAATAAAGAAATTTATTCCGATATCTTGACAGTGTAGGGTAAACTTGGCAAATGTAGGCACCGAAACACCGTAAAATTTGGCGTATAACGAGTATCGGTGTATAACGCGCACCTATACTTTAAAGTTGCATTTTTAATTTTTTTTTGTACGTATATTCCACCGTATAACACGCACCCCCCTCCCCTTTTTTTAAGAAGAAACCTGAAATGTCTGTGTACAATATTATTTTGTTTTGAGGCCATTTATTTGAGATATTATCCCCAGATTTTGGAAAAAATACTAGTATGCTCTTATATAGATTTTCACAATAAGTATACTATTCACCTATAGTATACTATATACCTATATAACTCCTTAAGTTCGTTAGGTATGCCATTTCTATTAAATAAACATTTCGATATATGTAGAATAACTTTATGTTTATGCCCATCTCTGGTTTTTATTTTTGGACCTATCATTTTTATACCTGGCGTATAATGCGCACCAGCAAATTTCGATCTTATTCCTTGTATTAAAAGGGCGTGTTATACGCAGGATTTTACGATAATTGAAAATATGCTAAGCTAAAAAACTTCCATTTTTCCGAAATCAAGATATTTCAAACTTAAGAGCAGTGGTCTTCAAAATTTTCAGCTCCTGGTGCCCCTAGAACTCTAAGGTGTTTTTGTGGAACCCCGTTCCACACACACTTAGATCAATATTTCTTAAAATAATACATAAAGTAGATCAACATGTTATAGGCACTTTATGAGAGGACAATTAATAATGAATTGCATTTTCTTAGTAAAAAGTTTAATATAATTTACTCATCAATATTAATTTGTGATCCAAGTGTCACCTACTGAAGTATAATATTTAGTAACTGGGATATGTGCTTGCATTTTTTTTTTGTACAAACTGTCGAAATCTAAATGCACAAAATGTCGAAACCTAGGAAATTATCTGCAATCGCATTATATATTCTGTGTTTAATTTGTTTTTATACTTTGTTTTTATAGCCACTCGCATTGAGAAATATTTTTCACTTAAATGCATTGTTCTGAATGCCATTAAAATGTTTATAGCTGTGTGAGAAATCATGTGTATTTTACATGAACTTGCAACTTAAACTTTAGGAGTTGTTCTTACTTAAAGTTAGATTTTAACGTCGAATCTGTTGATATATCTATATAAGTTGCTCTTTCTTCTTTATTATAGGTGTTTTCTTCCTCAAATGCAAAAAGGTGCATTTTCCATTAAAAAA
>BMAV01026562.1:379336-389938 GCA_019973955.1 Trichonephila inaurata madagascariensis | reverse complement strand
GGATTTTCTGACTGTCTTAGCAGGCCGCTAGTAGCCCACTCCTGATTTAAAGCAAATATTTTATATCACCCCACCTCTCCAATGAGGTTTGACGTAATCTCAAGATAGGATTTTTAGCAATTAAACACATGGATTTTGCTTTGAGTATTCCTACCTTTTCAGAGTTACTCATATACCCCATAAAAGAACATCCGTCGCATATCGTAAAATTCACATATACTAAATTAAACATGCTAATGGTCCCCGATGTAACAATAAATATACTAAGTACGCATTAAGAAATAGATATATATCTTTCTTGTTAATTCACTAAAGAAAGTGGTACTTTTTTAAAAAAGGGGTATTTATTTTATACTCTCAACCACCCAACCTTATTATTTTGAAAATTAATAACTGAATATTTTATAATTTATTAAGAACTTACAAAAAAGGATTAAAATATGTGACATTAAAACACAATGCATATTTTATCATAGGGAAAAATGTCTGAGATATTCAACACAAATCTATAACAGCAGAGTTCTAAAAACTTGGCTTAATGTGGACCAAAGGCTGGACTAGTTTGTGAAAATTCCGGGTTATCGAGAATGGGATTAAAAAAGAATAAATACGGTGTGTTTCCTCAGAAAATATTATTCTACACTTATATGTATTGTTTTCTTGAGAATACAACAGAAAAAAAAATGCTCAAATACCCTTAAACAAAATAGGTACTTTATGGTGGCATTTACTACAAGAAAATGAAAATTAATGAATACATAGTGAAAGGTAATTTATTTGATCAGACACACTTCAAAAAAAGTATTTTATGAAGGCACAAAGTTGTCTATAATGAAAATTTCGAAGCCGACTTTGTAAAAACTTTCTACAATTTTTAAAAGTAAGGTGTTTTTCGACCTGCAAGAATGTAGCCGAGTTATTCGGACAGCCGGGTTATCGAATGACGGTATATTCGGGACTCTACTATATTAGTTATTTAATTACAAAGAAATATTCCCGTTTTTGAACTATTAGATCTGCAAACTTGAAATCTGGCAGGCGTGTACTTTTCATGTAGTAGACACACTACAAAAGGAATTTTGCGAAAATAGACCCACAAGAGGTGTTGTAAGGGCTTAAGGGGTGTTATAGATAAATATACCTGTTTTTGAACTATTAGACCTACACACTTGAAATTTTCTGGGAACATTCCTTTAATAGAATAGAGATCCGTTTTAAATTAATTGTAATCGAGAATTGACTCCCTAAGGGGCGTTATATATAAATAATAAGTGTTTTCATTAAAAAATTATTTTGCATTTGTTTGTAAATTGTTTTACACTGGATTTTACTCTCCTTATAAAATTCAGCTAATATATCAAAAAAAAAAATTTATTTTTAAAAAATTAACCCGTGCGAAGAACAGATACTTCAGCTAATATAGTTAAAAATTTATAATCTCTTTCTCTTCATAATAAACTCCATATATTTTTTTGAATGCTGTCATCACCGATCACTTTCCCATTTTTAGTAATCACTGGCGTAGCTAGTCCTGAGTCACGCGCGGCGCTGTATCAAATGTCCTTGGAGGCCCTTTTTGATGGGCTCTCAGCATTTTATGGTTTTTTTCTTACACCGTTTGGGGCCTCTGAAGCTTGGGGGCCCCGTATCAATGATATGGCGGTAGCTACGCCTCTGTTACTAATGTAATTAGAATTTCATTGTGATAAAAATGAATGATAAAAAATTCTGTTAATTACAATGGGTTAAAGAAGTGTTTTTCAATTTTTCGATGTTTGCGACCCAAAATTCAATCACAGTTTCCATCACCCCCCCCCCGTCTCCATACGATAGCAATGTATTGCATTCAATGATACTATACTTTGAGGCAAAATATACAATACGACTTTAACCTCTTAAATGTCACCGGTGTATATAAACGTCTCACTCAGCCAAAGCATTAATTGCCCTGGACGAATATATACGTCTTTCCGAAGTCTTTTCTGAGTATTGCTAGCCATAAAATTATTCTGAAGGCTTTAGAATGCCACAAAAGGGCATTGACAGTGTTTGCGAAGTATTTTCTTATTTCAGAGGATTAACTTATTTATTCCTTTTCTTCCGCGCCCCCCTCCACAATACATCTCATACGCGTGCCTTTGCGGAAAACGGTGGCATTGGAGAGCGAATCAATTAATTCTAAATCGGCAGTAAAGGGATTAGTTATAAGCCGTACATATTATTAAGATAAGTGTTAATTTTTGTATATAATTTTGCATATGGTAATCCCCTGGGGTCATTGGTAATTATTAAACGTTTTCTTAACTTGGAATTATTAAATTAATTGTAAAATACATGGTGCAGTACTGATAAATTTATAGGTGTATTATGTCAGTGTAAATGTGCATTTTACTTTTTATTATGTCAGAATGTATTTTTTTTGGTTTTTTTTTATTTTCAGTAAATTAATAATTTTTTTTAAAAAAATATATATATAATCTTTTGTTTTAATCTTTTCAATATGTTTGCGCCCCCCTCGTAAAGTTAACACGCTCCTCTTGAGGGGCGTGACCCAAAGTTTGAGAAACGCTGAGTTAAAGTGATAAAGTTCAGGCAGTGGAGTAACGCAGAATATTAGGGCCCTGTGCAAAGTCATGTTTGGGGCCCCAAGTTGGATCTTACAAAAGGTATGTATTGGTGTCAGTGAGGCTTTGGGCGCCCTAGAATCCTGCCCCCCCCCACCCGCGATAGGGGGGGGAACGCGGGGGTGTACGTTAGGCCACTGAGAGTTCAGGGTATTCTGAGATGAAGAACGCACTCTTTTCTCTTTAAAATATTAAGATTTCGCAAATGGAGCTTCATGAAACCGCAAACAATTTTAAGAATAGAAGCTCTAAATTTTATATGTAGAAATTTCACTAACTTCCGATTACTTATTCCAACATCATGTTAACTATTTAAAAACAACTCAAAAAATTACCAGAATAGCCTCACTAAATATAGATGTTTCCAATATCAGGTATGAAGGTGAAGAATTCTTGATAAACAGTGATTAACAAGATAAAATCTGAATAACTATCAATTCACTTCACGAAATTCCTAAGGCAATGTCATCCATTGAATTTGACCCATCTTCAAATTAATTGTTGCAGGATTTTTATTAAATGAATATTCAACTATGTTAATGAATTGAGATGTAAATGTGTACTTTGATAAGATATTTGGCCCATCAACACCTCAAAGAAAGTGACAACAAGAGAATAAAAGTCCAATGTTTTAATATAAAAATGTACTTTTCGAATGAAAACCTCTGCTATAAGGACAATTTGAAAAGATTATAATCGGGGACAGGATTTTTAAATTATTAATTCTGCTTTATGAGAATTTGGTGATAGTCAATAATTGTTTGAGTTATACTTTTCTTATTTTTGAAGCAACTTGACGTATCATTTGCATCTTTTTATCCCATTTAAACAGTTTTAATTTCTGTGCTTTATGAGTAAATAAGTTATTTGTTTGTTAAGTAAAAATAATAGCAAATAAAAATATTTTTATCTCTATTTTGTAGATAAATTTCATACACAGAAAGTAGAAATAAATACACTGCCTGACTTTTACTTCTGATTGTGTGGATGCAATTAGACCTCTAGAAAACATTTTTCATTCAGGATAGTTAAAAGCAACATGGATTATTTTACTCTTAAGATTGAGGTAAGTACACTTTTTAATTCCTTTTCATAAAAAATTGTTGAAATTGATCAAGCAAACATTAATTCTACTTGAAATCTATTAAAATAATTTAAAATTCGCTTAAACTTATTTTATTCTTAATGACCCATCAAATTTTAAAATTGTTTAATGTGTAACGCATCAAAAAAAAAAAGTTGAGAATCCCTGGCTTTAAGTATTATTATTTCCTACAGTCGCTAGAAAAAAATCACGAAAAAAAAATGAAATCCAGTTCATATAATTTGAAGCGAATACCAGCAATTCTAAGCGAGAAAGTTTTGAACTGTTCACTTTAGTATTTACAATATTTTTACATGCATTTCAGAATTAAAATAATTCTTATCAAGTTTTTTAATTCCACTTAAAGTAATTTTTGATGTACCTAATTTAGAAAATAATTCATCTTTTTGACTTTCCTAATTATTAAAATCTTCATCTGAACAAGTACTTAGAAGATAAACGCTTAGATTAATTGCTTGGATTTTTATTGAATTAAGATCTTTTTCATAAACTTCAATAATCGAAACGGAATTTTCTTTATTTTGTAAATTATTGATTTTTGAAACTAAACGAGTTAGCGAACTTTTTAAGATTTTCTTTTGTTTTAGAAAGTGTTAGCGTATCGCGCTTTCATGCCACAGATTTGGGATTCAAACCCCGGGCTGGGGAAGGCCGGCTCTGCCTTTCATCCCCTCAGGGGGGCAATAAATGAATACCAAGCTTACTTGAGAACTAAAAACTGGGGTTTCGCGACAGACTGACCACCTGACCGGAACGTTCGCTCACGCTTCTTAGTGCCCAAGTGACGAAAATTGAGATGGGCACAATAGGCCTTGGCCCTGTGTGGAATGTTGTGCCACTGAGTTTAGTTTAGTTTTGTTTTAGAAGGATGTCTATGTATCATTTGTGTTGTGACCTTCCCAATCTATTTCTGATGCTTTCGATAGTTAACTCTATAGAGCAAAGGTTTTTTTTTTTATGTTTGATTATTTCAAATAACGTCGTAGACGACCACAATTTATCAATAAATTGTTTTGCATTGAATGCTCTGGCTCGATGAACATGTATTGCGATGGAAAACTAGCGGTTCCTTGTTCATGAAAATACACTCTTTTGCAAGAAAAAAAAATCGAAGCACCATGAAAAAAGTGGCTGTTTTGAATGAAATTAAACATGTGTGTACAGACATACACAGATAATGTGATAAAAATATCAAGGCCTATCCGCGCCTCGATTACAGCTTGAATGTTCAAATCAGTAGTTGATGAAACCACCTCTGTCGGCGATACACGCTTGTATACGTCCCAGTAAAGAGTGATAGTGGTTTCTAATGTCATCCTGCGATACATTCTTTCATGAATTCACCAGTTGTTGTTCCAGATCCGCGATATTTTGAGGTGCCCGAATCTGGTGATCTACCATGTTCAGACATGTTCTATTGGTGATAGGTCTGGTGACCTTGTTGGCAAAGGAAGAGTAATAACGGCACGAAGGCAGTCCAGAGATATGTGAGCGTTATGGGACCAGGCAATATCATGTTAGAAACTGGTCCCCGGATGACGTGCCATGAAGGATAATACAACCGGCCGAGGGATCGTAGCAACATATCGTTGAGCTGTTAAAGATGCACGGAAGATGACTAGAAATGACCTGCTGTCGTATGAGGTAGCACCCTACATCGACACACCAGGGGTTATGGGTGTATGCCTTTTTAAAATAAAGGTTGATTGAGACTGTTGATCCCGACCTCTTCAGACACGGAGATGATGGTCATCTGCTTCAAGAGTAAAGCAAGATTCATCGTTGAACACTATGTGATGCCAGTCCGATGTCATTCGTAAAGATTGGCTGCGACACGACTCCAGACGATTCCGCTGATGTTGTGGGGTCAAAGGCAGATGTCTTAAAAGTCACTGTGAGCGTAACCCTGCCTCAGCCAAGCGCCAGGAAATGGTGGAAGGTACCACGGCGGGTAGTGAAGAGTATTATTGTCTACTTTGAATAGTAGACAATAATACTGTTGGAGCAGTTCAGGCCTGCCAATCTTGCCTCGCATTTGTGCATCCTAGCCTTGCAGAGCGGTCATTTCGTCGATAAGTTCCTCGCAGCAACCATTGCTGTCAGAACCTTTGCACAGCTGTGTCTGTACATGGCAGGAGAAGACCTATTGCTCGGTATGACCAATGGTATTCAACAATACGACCACGTTTGATGTCATTCAGTTGCCTATAAGGTCTTCGAAAAGATCGTGATGACATCATTCGTTTTTTTCTCTAGGGAATCATATAGGCGAAAACGAAAAACCATAAATTTTTGCACCTCTCTATATATTTCTGGTTTTATATTTTGAAAGTTGCTCGGCAGAAAGGTGCACTACGACCACAATTTATGTTTATTGGCCTTGAAAATGTGATCATTTGCATGTGTTCGATGACGATATCTTTGTCTACAAAATTTCATCACAATCGGACAACTCCTTCTTGGTGCTTCGATTTTTTTTTTTTTTTTTTTTTTTTTTTTGCAAAAGAGTGTATTTTATTAATACCGACTACACATTTATACAAACACAACATTTTATGGCTCTCGCATTCCCTTTTACAGAGGAAAAATAAGAAGGTAGAACAAGAGTTACAACACATCAGTTATTTGACTTTCGAAACATAGAGCACACTTCCAACAAATTAAAATGTTTTTGCGAACAAAAAAAAAAAGCATTGAGCAGTTTGCGTTAAAGCTGGTAAAAGTTAAAAATAATCCGATAACATGTATTCGAAAAATTGCAATACGAGCTTTGAAATTTGTAAACTTTTTTTTACTCAGTTTTAAAGAACGAAACCCATTATTAATTTGTACTAATAAATTTAATGTGTTCGTGATGCATAGGGATTGCAATATCGAACCAAAAGTTCAATACCGGTATTAGAAGTTTTAGAAAAAGCACGAAAACGCAGGTGTTTCTTTGTTTTACATTTGCAAGTCTTATTACAGAGTGTAAATATCACAAAAAATAATTTGTAACTTATAACAGTACATAAAGAACACACACACACAAAAGTAAAGGAACATTTTATTTATTTAAATCACAAAAAAGCGTAAATATTGCTATTCAGTCTGTGATACTAGTACAAATTTTTGAAATGTGATCTTGAAAAAACAATGCATCAATCGCACTGTCATTAAGCCTGGAACGTAATTTTGTGCAATAATTTCATCCGAATTATCCTTTTTACAAAATATTTTAAAATCCCTGATGTCTTGGGCTTAGAAATCGTGCTAAAATTTGTATCTTCATCGCAATTATTCTTTTCTTTTTAACAATTTTGTATCATATTTCGATTTTAAATGTGTATGGAGTCCCCGTTTATACTTCATCCATTCAGTGTAATAATACTAAAGCATTTTTTACATTGTGCCACTATATTCTTTTCATCATATAAATAATGAAACCAAACCGAAGTATTATCAACTGATTTTTTTATGTTCTTTAAAGTTATTCTCATTCATTATTGTGGGTTATTATTTATGAGTTTATATATATATATATAATTAATATAAAAAATATTTTGAACCCTAAAGTATGATATGCAAATACAGTGTGAATAACAAACTCACCAATTTAAAAAATATCAAAATATTACGCACTTTCTTCACAATTACGATCTTGTTTTCACAGATATTAATATCAGTCTACGAATCCTGAGTGTGTGCAGTACTGCTCTGAGCTGTAACAGGATATTTTTGGCCCACCTCTTTGGATGATTCACATATTTTATCTCTTCTCTTGACTGTTAGATACAACTTTGTATTCACAGTTTAATTAATTTCCCCCGTTTGGGTGAAAAAAAAAAAAAAACAAAAAAAAAAAACGTATATTATTTTGCGATGCTGGTGATCCCTGAGCATATAGTGGGGACAATTTTAAGAAAAACAATTTCTAGTAAATACCGAAAAACCGGTATTTAAACTTGTGAATACCGGTATTTCAAAATTGTACAAATCGCTCAAAATACCGGTATTCGGTATCCCGGTATACTAGTATTGCAATCCCTATAGTGATGCATATGTTCATTTAACAAATTGTATCCTTAAGAAGTATAGAAACATATTTAATAAATGTTATTTTTTAACTTTAATGTGTAAAAAGTTCAGTTGTGAGATGAGGTACTAGTATGTTTCATACAGGAAAAGATGTATGTTTCATGCAGGATTGGAATAGATAGAAATAAAGAATGTTCTAAAATTGATTATCCCTTCATAGTATGTAGATATATATATAAATTCATTGTATGTATTTTAAAAGTTCAGCATTAAGTTAAAATTGGAGAATTTTCCGGGTTCAAAAAAATGTTTCCTGTTGGAATCCTATTTATTAAATAAAAAAGATGAAAGCCTTAAAGTATCCGACTACTTGCGACAACTTTTTTTTTTTTAAAAAATGTAAATATGGAGATTTTTTTTTTTCTGATTTTTAGATTTACTTAGTATATTTTAAGGAAAAAATCCAAAAACTGAAAACAGAAAAAAAATCTATTATTATTAAAATGGGAAAAAACTGGTAAAAATGTACAAAAAATTACATAAACGGGGTACTGTACAAATAGTAAATGAACAAACTCTCAATTTTTCAATTTTGATGCGTTACTTAGTAATTCATGCTTGAAATGACCTTCAGGATAAGAGATATTTTAATTTTTACAAAAACTAGAGCATTTTATCTTAGTGATTATATGAAATTGCTTAAATTTACATACCGTAAATTTTGAAATAAAACTGTGATTGATAAATCTGAAGGTCAAAATACTTCTACTGTTATACAGAACATACACAAAACATTTCAGCGAATTATTTTCAAACTTTTCTGAGCAATCGCTGTCCCGATGTGTAAGGCAGTTGTTTATACGACACATATATAGAAGGGCCAAAAGTTGTGAAAACATCCAGATGGCACGAATTCCAGAAAGCCTCTAGTAGGAAATGAAGAAATGGGCAATGCATCGGGAGTATTTTGAGTGTCACCCTTTTTATGTATTATTTATCATCTATTTTATTTTAACTTTAGTCTTCTATACAGCTAACTTTATATCTTGATGATCTTTAGATGTGTTGTGTGAAGGCTCGGATATACGTTTGATTGAGCGACAGATTTAAACTGTCGTTTAAAAACTGGTGCAATGGTGTGACGCATCTAGACATTGTATTTCTCCTAGTAGGAGTAACTGTGTGCATATTTGCAAGAAACGTGGTCTCCATCTCGATCCTAGTGTTCGCTTCGACAATACGACATTCGTGTCCTTGACCTACGATTCTTCGGAGTAAATTTCGAGTATTTTCATATATAGTATTTTCATATCTGCGGAGTAAGTGTGTGAATATTAACGTCGCACGATTCAGCTACACGAGAGCTTTTGGCGACGGACCTCGATGGTAATTTTGAACCACGGTCAAGTGACGAGGACAACACCTGAGCAGGCACCCCCCTCTCCTACCACACCAACGGGAGGACGTTTGAGCTCTCGACATATTTAACGTGCATCTCTTCCCTACACGACGGGTCTTTAGTGGTACTAGGCTCGAACTCATGACATGACTGCCATGATCCGATACCCTGACCACTGGGCTACCGCAGCCTTCATATCTGCGTAAGAAGTACGAAAAATCCCTCTAACTCCTGAAGGAGTTATCTAACACCTGTTCGGGGGTGCGGATCATACATCATTACTATAATTTATCAATACATTATATTGTCTCCGATCAATTAAGGTTTTGTTGAATATAGATCTGCATGGAACTACATTCTGACAAAATTTGATCCACACTGCATTGAAAATCTGGTGCGTTTTGTTCACCACCATTGAAAAATCTCTATTTAGATTGCAACTAATTATCTCTGGACCTTTATTGCAAGAAATTGTCCTTTTTTATTTTAACATTTTATCCGCGCTTCACACCATTTGAAATAAGTATACATGAATACTAACATCAAGAGATTCTATAATGATTGGCCGTCTAACATGGGGCCATTTATGGATAAGAAGTATCTGGTAGAGCCCGACCTACCTAACGTGGATAGACATCAAAGACTTCAACTTTGGAATATGCCCCATTTCCAAAACGTTAACCCTTTTGCTACGTACAGATATATATAATACACCCTAACACTCAACACCTCTTTGCCTTTAATACATTTTGCCCTGCAAAGTAGTAAATATGTTTTAGCTAAACGTATAATTCAAATTATAAAGTAACATTAGTGTAACTTTTGATGTTGCAGATTAGATGGTAAATAACTTGTGTAGTAGGAGTGTAAGATGTTACTTTTAGTAAAATGCATGCTGAATTGAAGTCATACGTAAAACGGTTTCTAAGCGAGGCTTTAATGTTATTCATCTCTGAAAATAATGACTCGCAGGCATAGGTAGATGAAAACGTGGTTATAATAGCATGAGTCAGCTTCTTCAAACAGTTAAATGTGACTGGATTCGAATTCCATGTTTCCAAACTTTCATTATTGGCATTTTTACTGTATATCAATTCAACTTTTTCCTTGTTTCAATAAGTTTTTGAATCCATATTGAACTATACTGAAAATCAATCAGTTGCTTCTCAAATTCTTCAATTTTCAACCAGTAGAATTGGGAAAAGATTAGTCTATACATATAAATAAAAATGAAGTGTCTGTTTGTGTAATTTGAAATTAACAGCTTTTTATTAAATGCATTTAAAAGTATATACGGTATCTATATGAAAAAATCAATTTTTAAAATTTTTGTTGGTCTGTCTGTCTGTCTGTTTGTTCCGGCTAATCTCTGAAACAGCTGTACCAATTTTGACGGAACTTTCACTGGCTGATAGCTAATGTTATACGGAGTAACTTAGGCTACTTTTATTTTAGGA
>BMAV01026562.1:301382-367192 GCA_019973955.1 Trichonephila inaurata madagascariensis | reverse complement strand
AAATTAACAATAGAAATGATTGTACTACTGAAATCCCCAAAAGAGAACTACAATGGCTAATAGATGTTTTAATGGAATTCGAAAATATATGAAATCAAATCTAATCAAAAGAAAAACAGAGATTCTATTGTATAAAAGTCTTTTAAGATCAGTATTAACTTATGCATGTGAAACTTGGTCCGTGTCCCGAACAGATGTGAGAATATGATAAATATCTACGATAGGAAGATTTTAAGATCCATTTGTGGAGGAATTCAGGAAAATGGAACATGGCGAAGAAGATCAAATTTAGAGCTCTATCAATCATATAAGGAATCTGACATTGTCAACTTCATCAAAATACAGCGAATTAAATGGGCAGGTCACGTTATCAGAATGAACGAAGATCGCACCACTAAAAAAGTCTTCAATGCTCAACCAATCGACATATGAAGAAAGGGTAGGCCAAATCTCAGATGGATTGATGACCTAGAAAAAGATCTCCTAGTTTTGAGAACTAGGCATTGGAGAACACTGGCAGGAAGAAGACTGGCACAGAAAAGGCTTCTTGAGAAGGCCAAGGCCCACCCTGGGCTGTCATGCCACTGAGGAAGGAAGGAAGGTATGTTTGTTTTATTTTTTCCCAAACAGGGATATCCGTTCATTTAGTATTTTGACTGCACACCGTTGCAAGCTACAATTTAATGTCAAATTGTTCTAAACGAAATGATGAATTTTTTTTTCCTTCTTTCACCGAAATAAATATTCTTTGGAAGAAAATTATTTCTAACCGAAAGAGAATGTGCAAGTACAGGCAGACGTTTTGTAAGAATTGAAGCCAAGTTTTTTTTACTCCCCCCCCTCCTAACTTTTCAGTAAATTACAGCATGTTCCCTTCAAACAATTTTCTCAGGAAATCGTAAATAACTAATAAATTTTTAAAAATAGAGTACAAATATAATTTTTTGGATATGGTCAAAATGTCCGATGCCCATATTTATGAGTATATACTGTAATATTGGGAAAATAATAATTTGAAACAAAGAAAGAAAGAAATATGTAATTTTCACAAGTTTTCAGTAAATCAAAGCTTTCGAAAAATATTTCATTTCTTAAAACGTATTTGAATAGGTGTATGTTGATTTTTGAGACTGATATATATATTTCTTTTGATTTTTAGTATTCATTTATTTTTTTAGTTCTTTGTTTACTATAATAATTGTTGAATTTGAGACTGATTTACATATTTTTTGCTTTTAATTTTGCTTTTATTTAGCTCTTTGTTTGTAATTATATTTTGCTAGCTATAAGATATGTTTAAAAATGCTATTTTTTTTTATTCTTTTTAATATGCATAACATATAATTCTTTGTTTTCATTTTTGCTGTGAGGTGTATTTGATACTTGTGAAATATGTTTTAGTGTGTCTCTTTTTTTATGCTAATTGGTAATGATGAAAAATTGGATATGTTAACATCATTTTTGATTATGTCAACATAATTTTCTGAACCATTAATTAAATTAAGTTTTTTCTTCTCTTCCATAATTAAATTTATCAGATGTAACTTTACTAAGCGTATAATTGCTAATTAGTTCTTGCATTATATAATATATTTTTATATTCTTTAACACGGCATGTAGTTCCAACCAAACAGATTACCTTTGAAGCTGCTTTATAGGTGCAGATATTTTGGGACTTCTTTGAATTTCACCTAAAGTGGGGTTACATTCCATAAAAATCAGGAAAATGAAAAGGATATATCTTCAACCACAGAGAAGTCGGAGAAGAACTCAAGAGTACGGTTTGAAGACAAAGCAGCAGCAGTAGAAATAAGCAAGAAACTTGTGGAAGAATCAGACGGTTAAAAATATAGAAGAGAAACTTCTCAAAAATGAATCAGATGTGAAGATATATGAATCGGTAACTAAAGGAAAGTTGAGATCCAAGTTAAGAGAGGGTAAACAATCATCACAATTGGAGAAGATACTATTATAGAGTGTAAAGGAGATCACACACACACACACAAGATTAGAGTAATAAACTGTTGAGACAAAAAAAAAACCGAGCAAAACTTTGTTAAGAAAAGAAGATATATATGACCAACTAGGATAATAAAAATACATTCTTAAATTTAAATTATTTAAAAAACCCCATACGATTGGTAAGAAAAGAAAAGTCCCTTCACCAATCTTCACTTCTGAGAAGCAAGCACACACTGGGCAGTTTTCATTGTTTTCTTCCAGATATTTTAAAACACACTTCCTCAAATGTCAAAACCTCGTGACTGTACTTCCTTTGGAAAGCTAGCGCACACAACAATGAAGAGAAAATTCTCTACAAGATAATTTTCCATTGTAATTTAGTTAGTTGAGTGTATTTTAAATAAATTCTGAGGGGTTTTTTTATCTAAGACAACCGCATTTCAATATAATTGTAAAAAAATATAGTATTTGTTATTAGTTTCACAAATGTTTTAATTTTTCAACAAGTCTTTGCGAGAGACAATGTTGTAACTCGGCCGAGCTACACTGTGGCACACGTGCCACGGGTTGGCATCTCTGATCTAGGTCTTTGCCTCGGTGAAGTACGTGGGTCTCGATCTGGCACCGCTAAACAACAACATAGCTATCAAAAAGTTTACTTGGTCTTTGAAGAAATAACCAATAAGGACTCCCATATATTGTAAGAGGCAGACCCATTCCTCCTACTTTCCAGTGAGTGATTGGAGTGTTCATTGGCGCAAGAGCCTATTTCGACTATACTGCGCCAAAGATTTGTTTTAAATACGTAATATAAAATTTTAGGAACACAGTTAAAATTTTAAAATAATGACATGCATAAGGTACATCTGAAAGCTAATATTCATTAAAATTGTATTAAAAGTTCATTTATAATTCTTACACTATAGAAATGAAAAAAAGTTAATATAAAACTTCCAGGAGATAATTTAAAACATGACTTTCAATCTAAACACGATATGTACAGATCAAATTAAAAAAATTTAGTTGAATTATTTCTTCCTATTCCTTGTCGGCGTCATGTATTGCTTGAAACTAGAGATATCCCAATCCATCAATGATTCATCGACGTCATAAAGAATCATATCCTCATCATCGGAGGTATAGTGAACGTAACTTCGTTTCGGCTTATGAGGTGTCATTTTAATTTAAATGTCGGGCTTTGGTTCTAATGTGAGTTTTTCCTACTTTTTCTACTTTTTTCAAATTATTTGCAGCTTTAGACACTGCGGATGTTCGACTATTGGATTTAGCAGAGGAAGTGCTATGTAATGGGACAGTTGGCTGACTTTCAGTTGATAAAGATGAAGCAGAGGAATTTAGACTATTGCCAAGGGTAGTAGAAGTGAGTATAGGTAACCGAGATTCACTAGATATGGCTGCTATAACTGAAAATGTGGAAGGAAGTAGATTAGCTTGAGTTGAGGATGATGTTGAGATTACAGGCATTGAGACGATGTACTTGACATCCGATTTTCAGAAGATAGGGGTTTCAGGCATTACAAAGGTGGACAGTTTATGTTGGTTAAATTTGGATCTGTTTGAGTACTAACAGCATATGTTTGAGATAACTGAGGAACTATTAATTTACGTGCCTCCTACGTTTCAAGACACTCTTCTAAATGCATTCGCAGTTAGAACTCCCATTTGTGTGTGTAATAAATTCTTTCGATGTTAAAAACATTTATTCTTTTTGTATTCTGCCTTTTCTTCTTCATGAATATTCATCCAATATTTAAATTTGATATTTAAGTGATTTTCAGCAAGAATTTTTCCCATATGTGTGCATTTTTATTCATCTCCGGAGGCTTCTGTGGATAGTTAATGTACCCAGATGAAAATAACTCTCTGATTATCGGACCTCACAACCCTCAGCCTTGCCGGCTTCAATTGACCACAAGCAGGGACGGGGGTAGGAAGAGAGATGATTGGGGGCCGAGCAGGTATTCATTTTATACTTAAGCTATCGATTCTAATATTCTTAACAAAGCAAGAGATTATTTTTCACGGGCTCCAAAGTCCCGAGAGAAGGCTGCCGCCTTGACAACATTAAATCAACTGTATCGATTATTTCCGATCTGCGTCTTAAGTGAGCGAAGCAAAAGGAGGGAAAAGAGAGAGGAAAAAAATTAAAATAACAATAATGAAAAAAAAAAGAAAAGAAATCTTTAATATTCGAGCCATAAATTGTGTCGGCTGCAGGTTGGGCCCTGCTCACAGACCAGTAGAGCGCCAAATGAGAAATCTATAAGGAGAAAGGTTTACCGTAATTGTCCGTCTCATTAGAGGGTAAACGGCCCACTGACTAATGGGAGATGAGCGCGGAGTCCCTCACAGCCACCGACTATTGATTAGCAATTACTTCGTTGGGCCCTTCTCAATCTCTTCGCCTTCAATCTCTGGATTCATCGAACGCCACGTGCTACAGTCGCGACGCCCGAAAAATTAGGTTACCTTCCGCTAACTTTTATTGTTTTGTTTGTTTACCGTTGTTTAGAGCTATTGTTTATTTACGACCCAAGAACGGACCTCTCCGATACCTGATTAGGTCACTACCGCTTCCTATCTGTCTCCTTCAGGTTGGTCAGGGAGAAAGATCGATTTTATTGGTATGGAAATTGAATGTATATAATTGAAAAATAGATAGGTACACACACTTCTGGGGTTGGGACATTTTAGTGGCCCTTAATTGTATAAGAATGTATCACTTTAAACTTTATTGGCTATTCATCCTTGAAGCAAACTAATTATAATCAAAACTGTAGAAATCAGAGGGTCGTTACGTCATCAGGGTGCTCCTCATTTGGATTATCTTTCGTTGCTATGCGATGTTAAGATTTGCAACGCCTTAACTATAATTTTGTACGGCATTCTTGTCAATTAAGAAGCGGTGAGTCAGTATCCGAAAGGATCTCCAACCTTTTTATCATTGCGGTAATCTTTAAAAGTTTTTCATTCAAAAATATACAATGAACACTAATATAATAATTATTTGATTAGATTACTTTTAGCAAACTTTTCTTGATATATTCATAGCGATCAGTTCTTAGTGATTGAGGATCAGAAGCATCTTTACTGAAAAATGCTTAATTGTTATCTCACACAGTCTCAATTATTGGGGATTTTATTGACTAGAAGTTGAAGCAAATAGGAAATGAAAAAACAGAGCATTGAACCACGTGTGTTCGATTTCTTAAATAGTTTTAAACTGATTTGGCGAACGGTTAATAAATTACAATGTGCCATTGTTTAGAACTGATTTATATATCGATTTCTACTTCAAACCCTGTTAAAATTTAAATAAGCTGCCTTGCTGTTTTACTAAATTAATATATATATTAATTTATAAATTATATTCTAAAAGAGTTTTTCTTTAATATCTTACTGTCTTTATTAAAAGCCTTAATCAATTCTTTAAATTACATTTAAAATTTATTTTAATAACAATTTTGAACAATTTCTTCTCTTAAATAGTGTACTTAAGGCCTTTTGTTTTACGAATCTATTGAGTTAAAATAGCAAATATAACATTTGTCACTCAGTTTTTAAAAATCCTTTATAATTCTCTCTATCGTAAATTGCAAATATTTTCTTAGGTATCTTATAGAAACAAGTTACATGTCAAATTAGTAATGATTAAAATTTATGTTATCAAAACCTTGCAAATTTTGGTTCGTGTGTACGACTTAATTCAACTATACACCTTTTCAATCTCTTATAGAATTAATTCTAATTAACCTTTTTTGAATCATTTAATTGTTGCTTATCCTCTTATATATGATAAGTATGAAAACAACATTGCAACCAGTAATGAAGTTTCTTATAAAAAAATTATAACACACACAGCACACACTGAAAGTAAAATATTTTAAACACCAGGCATATGCAGTCGAACCTCCATATTACGAACCTCTATATTGTGAATTTTTCGATATAGTGAAATTTTTCCTGGAATCTAGAAAATTTCCCGATTTTCTTCGTAAAATAACATCTCTATAGCGAAGTGCATTTTCTATATAACGAACTTTTTTCTTGTGATTCAATTTTTTTTTCTCCCTTTTTTTAAAGTATTTATAGTCATTTCAAATTATTCTCTCTTTTAACACATTTTATAGTGGTCATAAATCTTGAACTGGTTTTATTAGGGTCTAACTCCCTCAACTCAAAGTGGCGCAACAGCCCATGAGGGTCAAGGCCTACTGTGCCCATCCCATTGTACGTGACCATTGGGCACTGAGGTGCATGAGCAGATGTCCCAATCAGGTGGTCAGTCTGAAGCGAGACATCCAGTGTTTAAGTCTCCAAGCAAGCCTGGTACTCATTTATCGACCCACTCCAGTAAGGATGAAAGGCTTCGACCTTTCCCAGCCTAGGAATAGAACCCGGAACTGTGGTGGGGAAGCGCAGTACGCTACCACTCGACCACTGGGCCTTCGCCTAACTCCCTGGGAGCAATAAAATTCTGTGCGTTTCATCCACTAAGTGCAACCTTTAACCCCTATTGTCCAGTTCACTAGAAACATCTTCGATGTCCCTTTTTACTCTCAATGGAGTTGTCTCGTGTAACCATGTCCTTGAGCTAGTCTCCCTTCATTTGTAGTGTTGATCAGTTGCACTCGAAACTGTGAAAACGTAAGTGCTTGAGCAACAAACAAAAAATTTTAATACTTCAGGAAATGGATAAAGGCGTCAAAAAAAAAAAAAATATTGCTTTAAAATTTGGTATTCCTCAAAATAGCTTATCAACTATTACAAAAAATTCGTGATAAGTTACAAAATTATGATTCATCGAATTCTTGTTCAAAACGTTTAAGAACATGTGTCTGTGAAGATGTCGACGAGGCAGTTTTGAAGTGGATACACACAATGATAGATATCAATGTTCTGATCTCTGGACCTTTCGTAAAAGAGAAAGTTTTTCATTTTGCGAAAGCTTTGGGATACGACCAATTTCTAGGTCTAAATGGATGGCTAGAAAAACTTATGAGAAGACACGGGAAAATACGCCTGAACGGATTTTTTGTGCATTGCAAAGATGTGAGTCGTATTATGAAACACAAATCATTTTTTAAACAAAAAACTCAAACAAAATTAACAGATTTTATGAGTAATTAAATTTAAGGATTCATGTGATAACCATATTTTCGAATTTATCATACACGATCAAATTTTTATTAATAATTTCATAATCATTTATGTAAATGAAAAAGATGTAAATATATAAAATTTGTAATTCAAGATGAAATCTAGGTATTCTAAGCTTTATATTTATAGTTAGTGGGAATTGGCCCCAAAGTGTAATGGTTTCTATCATACAGAAAGTCAACTTTACAGGTAAATTACTCATTTATTTAAAATTTTTTTTTCCTAGGAAATTTTGTATGTGAATGGGGCTATTATGCTTAAAAATATACGCGTGTTTGAAAATAAGCATAAAAAAATTGACATTTTTTTATCTATAACCTAGAAATAAAATGAACCTGGAAGGGGTTAAATTAATAAAATATCTCACTTTGATAACACAGCTAATTATACCTTCCTCTAGTAAGTATAATACTCTTTTACTTTTTACTCTATTGTTCCTTTCCAAACATTACAGATTTTAGTATCATAATCTAAAAACGTACCCTCGTGAATGTTTATTTAAATTGTGAGTCAAGAAACATTTTCGTATAAAATTATTTTTATTACCTGTGATAATATTTATTGGCACTTATGAATGGAAAACGTATTGTATGTAAATGAAATTACAATTATTAGAAGGCTACCTGGTCAGTGTATAGCATTCAAATTACTTTGAAGACAGTGTTACAGTGTATTAACATATCTCAAAATAAAACATATTTAAGATCCTCTTAAAGAATAGTAAGTAACTATTGTAAAAGTATATACCATATATTTGCATGCATGTGATATATGTGCCTCTCCTCTCAGTGAATAGAGTACTCATTTATATATAAAAGCAAAAAGACATTGCATCTTCTGGCACAAATTTTTCCACTTTGAATAGCTTTTCATGTGATTCTTCATTTCTTAATTCATATATACGATAACAAAAGATTAAATATTACAGAACTAGCACACAAAAAAAAGCAAATGACTTCAAAGACTTTTTATCAAACTATTAATTATGACGTGATTTTATGGGATTTTAAAAAATATCCAGTATTTTCATAAATTATGTTGCGGGGTGATATAACATTGTTATAAATACAGTCGGACCCCTATTTAACAAATTTCACGACTTAACGATTTTTTCTTTTTCTCCGATTAAATTGGAGGTAAAAAGAAAAAAAACATATTTACCGAATAATAAACCCCGAATCATCGAATTATTTCAACAGCCGGAAAAAAAAATTTTTTTTTGTTAGTTTGTATTGGAAAGCACTGGACTCTTTTTTTAAATGACACATCCCTTTTGTGCGAAACAGAAAAAGACTTTTCTAGTAAGAAGTAAATTTCAAAGGGAGAAAAGGTACGCGGTCCATTAATAAACTTCACAGGTGTAGATGAGTCATGAGTATAACCTATCGTATGAGTTTTGAATAGTTCAGGAAATTCTTTTCTCATCTCATCCCCTTCCACACAACGGATATCTTCAGATTTTAACGATTATGTGTTACAGTTGATGTGAGTGTCTACCTATATGTGCAACTGAAGTGGAGGAAATTGTTGATTTCTCGAAGTCAATGAAGGATGATTCTGATGGAGAAATTGATAATGAAACTCCTATCAAAGCTGTTACATTTTCTAATGTTTTATATTGTTTGAAAACTGAAAACATACCTTATACAGCAGGATGAGTGAGTGAATATTAGGGTATCCGACTACGCGTTCGGAACCATGATTTTAAAAAAGCGCATAAATGGATAATTTTTATGATATTTAGAGTCACTTAGATTAGAATACATGTATAAAATTGTTTTAAGGACATTATGACAAAAAAAGTTATTTAAATACTATATTATGGCAAAAAATTAACTTAGAATAACCTTTTTCCAAATGTTCTCCTTTTGTAAAAAATGCTTCTATTGTATTAATATTTTGCCTGTACATAGCTCAGACCTCTGTTCAGAGGCTCAACTATGATTTTTGAAAAATTCACATTATTTTCAGAGTTACAACCATTTGAAATAATTATCGGCGTATTTTCTTAAAATTTCTCCCTTATGTTTTCGTAAAACATGGATAAACCAACTTCCAAGTTATGCGTTTCAAAAATTCTAGTTGAGCCTCTGTACAGAAATCTGAGCTATAGACAGGCAAAATATTAATACAATAGAAGCATTTTTTACAAAAGGAGAACATTTGGAAAAAAGGTTATTCTAAGTTAATTTTTTGTCAAAATATTGTACTTAAATAATTTTTTATTATAATAATATTCTTAACCCAATTTTATATACACTGTCTAATCTAAGTTATGCTAAATATCATCCATTGACACGCTTTTGCAAAATCACGGTTCTTAACGTAGTTGGATACCCTAAAGTCGTACTGTTTAGCTACATGAGGCTTTTTGGCGACAGACCTCATAACTTTGAACCATGGTCAAGTGACGAGGACACCTGATCTGGCACCACCTCTCCTAACTACCACACCAAAGGGGGAGGACGTTTGAGCTCTCTACAGACTTAACGTGCATCTTTAGCAGTACTGGGCGCGAACTCATGACACACCAGCCACGATCCGATACCTTGACCACTCGGCTACCACGGCACCATGCAGAATCATATTTCATTCTCTGCATAGTCGGAAAAAGTAGTCTTTCGCGTCAGGAATCAGAAAGATTGCCAAACACCTATTAGTCAGTATTTTAAAATTTCCACTTAACTGGTGAGTAATAATTCACTAATAGTATTTTTAGCTGTTGAATAAAAAGTGTGTAGTTTCTAAATATTGACATTTTTGGTGAAGTTGTTTATTATAGAATTTTCAAAAGAAAAGTGGACAAAATATCTATTTTGTTTTGACCCGATGGAGCGAATAATCCTACAAAATGTTCGGCCCTGATGAATTCTTTAAATCGGGGGCCAACTGTATATATATTTGATTCAATTTACTTAATTTAAATAAAAAAATATATTAAACTAAAAACCATAAAAAATATATATAATTAAAGAAAAATATTTCTTCTGAATTTTTTTCAAAATATTCACTTACTTCTTTTGAATGGTATATGATGGATGTTTCTTGATTTTCGACGTTCTAAAAAAAGAATTAAAAAAAACGTACATTACAAAGGTGAATACTTAGTTCATGGATTTAGTGATAAAATTAATGAAACTACAATAAAATAAAATAATACCTATAAGATTTCAATAAAATAATCAAAAGAGTTATATGTATAAATTAAGATGTATAAGCCTCCCATCCGGTTTAGTGACTCTGACTGCTGTGCCGTAGGTCCTGGATTCGAATCCCGGACAAGACATGGAGTTTGTAAATGTATAGTGCCTCTATGTGGCATGGGGGTACTCTAAATAACCGTCGAGCCGCTAGTCCTCTCGTGAGGCTGGGGGGAGACCCTGACCACCCCTAGGGTGTTCTCCCTCAAGATTGGAGTGGAACCGGTTCAAATCGTACTGTCACCTGTATGGTGCTCAAAGCTGCGGCTAATTAGTTTTTGCTTGCAACTATCTATATTGTAAAACGAGAGAAATAATTTTAAAAATTCTCTGTTAAGTATTATCTATTATACTTAAATTTTTAAAAATATTTCTTACGTAACAGATCTCGTAAAATTGACAGATAATGTTGATTTTAGTATACGTCAGTGTACAATTAATTTTATAGCAGATAAAAATTTACAAATCTTGAACGTTATTTTAATCAGTATACGTGTTTTTTAAATTTATTTTGCTATATATCAAGGGAATGTAAGATTTAGAAGGTCAGTTCTTGAGAAATCGGTAAGCATCGGGATAGTATAATTCCTGTTATTTCAGGATATTTGTATTAAACACACAAGCATAGTACCGAAAGTTACGCTCATTTAACGTTGTTTTTTTAATACAGTTCTTTTTGTGTGTGTATAGTATTATTTCGTTTTGTTGCGTTGATAAGAGTTACTGAATTTTTTCTTTTATTTTATGAATGTTGTAAGATATTCATTAAGGGAACATTATACGATTTATACTAAAATCTATGATTCAAGGTTTTTTTTTGCTTGTAACTCATGAATAAGTATTAGATAAAACAGTGTTTGTGTGCTCCAAAAAGTCAACCAGTTAATTTTTTATTTAAGGGGACATGGTACGATTTACACAAACTTTTTTAATTTAATGATTTTAAATTTTTTTTTGTTGTTGTTGTCTTCTATGTGTATGTATTATGTAAAGCAGATTTTGTGCTCAAAATTTCATAAAAAGCTAGCCATTTAATTTTTTAAGGAAGAAACTGTAAATTTTTTAAGTGATTTTAAAATACTACTCCTCCTACAAAAATTGATGCACACTCATGAAATTTTATTTACAAGTATATCAAACTATGTACAACAAAAGTTGGTATGGGTTTTCTGATAACATGGTTGGTATTTGTACAATACTTCTTTTTATGAATGCTTACCGAAAATTCCTTAAAAAATGTATAAATTCCAAATCCAATTATTTTTAAAAAAATAAGTATTACTTTGATTCAAAAATGCATACAAACTTTTGTTACATGTACTATTCGCAATAGTTAGAAAAAGTATTTAAGCATTCGGCACATTAGAAAAAAAGCCTTAATATTTTGAACGAAGACAAACTAGTTATTTTATCTTTCTGAGATAAGTCAGTTTAAGGTTTTGATTTCCCATAAGGATGTGAATATAAATGAACGTAAAAGTTATCATAACTCTACGTTTTTTAAACTTAGAGCTTACAAAATTTGTAAGGTTATAGAAAAGTACACAAAGGATAATTTAGGCTAAAAAAATAGATTTGATTTTTCAACCGATTTTTGTCAATTGAATCGTTGTGTCCTCTTAAAAATTTAAAAATTTATGAAGGAATTTTATAATGCTACTTCTCCTACAATACGCCAACCATTACTCCACCAACCATTTAAATAAGATTTAAGCCAAAGATTATTTGACATCCTCTGTATAACAATTTCTAAAACTGCAAATCATTAAACAGTGGCTTCTGAATATATGATCTTCTAAATATATATGTTTTATTACTATCTTAGATATTGTAATATACATGTTTTTTAGCAACTTTTCTTTTTATATTTTAATATTTTGGGGTATTATATTAGTATTTGTATTAGTGTGATTTGTATGAATATTAATTTCTACAGTAATAATAGGATTTGCAAAAACTATTTTTTTTAGTTGCTTTTCTTGAGGTACCTGAAAAAAAAACGGATTTCTCTCGTTCCTTAGTTAATGTCAAGTATAAATATATGTTCTTGTTTTTTAACACTTCTTCGTCCTGGAATGACGTATGAGCTTTAAAGAAGATTGGGGAAAGATTCAAATCATCGTAAAAGTTTTTTTAAAGCCATCCCTTAGGCGGTAACCCTTCCTGCTACCAAAGTATTGTATCACATCCGTAGCATTCAATACAAGCGCGCGGTTGTATTATAGACTTGTTCATAAACGTATTTGTTAATAAATGTTAAATTTTTAAGTTTTTGACATCATTTCTCAGTAATTTTTGTGTCCATTCATAAGAATTAAATTCTGTTTAATTACATATGGCTATATTGGAAAAATAAATCCAATCATATAAAGCAGCTCAAGTATCACGCAAGAACAATGATCAATAATGAAAAGAACAAACATTTAGAGTAAGAACATTGACAAATTAACATGGGAACAAAAGAAAAAGTTAAAAATTTAAACAACAAGAAAAGGAACATAAGAGATGTAGTCTTTACAAAGAGTTCATGAAAGCTCTGGAATTCCTGTATAGTTGGCGTATTTCACCCCATGTTTTTGAGACTCTAAGTTCAGGGCATATAAAAAGATTATCTGCGTTCATGTGCCCGAATTACAAATTTAGCGTATACTAGATGGAAGGATGCCTATTATTTCTATTCAATGCCAATATCTGTTCTTTCTTTTAATTCTTTCTATTAAGGTATCCGACTACGTTCAGAGCCGTGATTTTAAAAAAGCGCATAAATGGATAATTGTCATGATATTTAGTGTAACTTAGATTAGACTACATGTATAAAATTGTTTTGAGGACATCTTGAGAAAAAAAATTATTTAAATACAATATTTCGGCAAAAAATTAACTTAGAATAATCTTTTTTCAAAATATTCTCCTTTTGTGAAAAATGATTCTATTATAATAATATTTTGCCTGTATATAGCTCAGACCTCTTTATAGAGGCTCAACTATGATTTTTGAAAAATTCACATTATTTTCAGAGTTACAACCAACTAAAATAATGATCGGTGTTTTTTTCTTAAAATTGTTCCCCTCTGTTGTCATAAAATATAGATAAACCCACTTCTAAGTCATATATTTCAAAAATTCTAAATGAGCCTCTGTAGAGAGGTCTGAGCTATATACTGGCAAAATATTATTATAATAGAAGCATTTTTCACAAAAGGAGAACATTTTGAAAAAAAGGTTATTCTAAGTTCATTTTTTGCCAAAATATTGTATTTAAGTAATTTTTTTTTGTCAAAATATGTCCTTAAAACAATTGTATACATGTATTCTAATCTAAATAACACTAAATATCATGAAATTTATCTATTTATACGCTTTTGCAAAATCACGGTTCCGAACGTAGTCGGATACCTTAAATTCTATTCAATGTAACACATGCTATTTATTTTGACTGAATGACTGATATGCTTATTTTGACTGATTGAATTTTTATTAACCTCACACATCGAAGAAACACGAGGGCCTTGTGATAATTAAAAGATAATATTATAAAATATTTGCAGATCAATGTACACAATTAATTTCAGAATTGTTATTTAATTTAGCTTTCAACTCAAATATACTCTTTACAACTCATTAAAAACGCGGATAATTCTCCACGTAAAAATTGTTTCATATTACTCAGAGAAAATTGTCAACAAATATATAAACTCTGAATATTAATAAAAATTATATGTTTCTAGTGAAAATATTCGAAAAAGGAAAATGAAAAATAATAATTAGTAATTATTTTAGTTTTAAGTAATTTCTTTGACAAACGCGTGAATCTTTATAAAACTACTTAATAAATTTCTCTTTAAAATGATTGCTCTTAAACATAAATACCATCAAATTCTATGGAGAGATAATTTATTTCCCACTGAATCTAAAAGTAAGAATATGATTTAAGAATGCATTTTGCAGAAAATAAATTTAAATCTTCCTTTAGTGAAGGAGAGAGAGAGAGAGAGAGAGATTTCAGGTATTATATATAAAAATTCATATAAAAAATTCTGCTTTGTTAAGAATATTGCAATAGTTTTACAAATTTTTCCCTCTTTCATGCACCAAAATTAAAAGAAAAATAATTTAACCAAGAGTCGAAAGGAAAAAAATCTGATTAAAATTAGAGTCTTTGTAAGGGAAGTTACATATATACACATAGTCTTACAATTAAATTTTTCGTACAATATTTTCTGTTATTTTCAGCCCATTGATATAGGTAAATATAGGGGAAGTCTTAATTTTTAAGATTTAAAGTTTGTTATATAATATATTTACTGAGGCCACTTAATTATGACCTAAAATGTCTTAGCCATAGTTAAATGGTCTGTATAATATTAATTTTATGTTTGAATTACAGCAATTTAGTGTATGATTTATGGTTTTATATACATAAATACACACATATATATACCATAAGTTGCAATAAAAATAGAGAGATTTTAACTATTCAATAAAAAAATTCAGATGAATAAATGCTCAGTATGAACCATAGAAATCGAATTTATATATATATATATATATATATACTAACCCCTTAACTGCCGATTAAAAGTTACGCGATTCGCTCTCCAGTGCCACCGTTTTTCACATAGGAGCGCGTATACGGTGTATTGGAGGGGGGGAAAAAGGCACAAATAAACAAATTTTTCTCTGAAATAAGTAAATCCTTCGCAAACTGTCAAGGTCATTTTATTACATTCCAAGGCCTTCGGAATAGTTTTACCGACAGCAACACAAACAAAAGAAACGTATTTCGGAAAGACGTATATACACGTCAGAAGCACTTAACGTACCGGCTGAGCGAGACTGATATATACGCCAGCGGGGTAAAAAGAGATAAAGAGGTGAAAATGGAAATGTGGTTTTAAATTTCATATCAGAAATCACATAAAATTTTAAATTCATGATAAATTAAATACAACAGTAAAATCAGGTCTTTCTGAATTTTAGAGACGAAAATAATGCAAGAATTTTATTACGTATGCAATTCTAATGCACTTAAAAGAGAAATTAAAATTAAGTATGATTTTTTTGTCTTGGGTTTGAGCTTACGAAGTACTAAAAGAGATATGTGAAATGTAGAGATTAATGCGTTTGATTCATTGTTTCGTACATAACAAAATATAAATTTATGAACTTTTTTTAAGTCAGCCTTGCACTTACAAAAATTGCTTTTGAGATTCAATCCAATTTTATGCGAGTGGGTGTCGTGACAAAAAGTAAGCGTTGAGAATTTTTGAAAAATATGGGAATGAAGTTTTACATCAAACAATGCTATGATTGTTTATATACTTTAATACCCTTACTCTTTGAGCATATTGAAGGGAGGACGGGGTATTTATTTATCTATGGCGTTATACTATAACGTTATTCAGAAACATGTCTTTTTCTTTTTTACCACAATCCTACGTAAATCGTTTTTAAAAGGCAAAACACTTATTAAAAATGACGCTTTTCTGTAAAATTCGAAAAGAATTTTTTTTTATTACAAAAAATAATAGCAGGGAAATATTCTAAAGCTTTTTTTACTTTTGTTATTAATTTATTTTGCTTTAACTATTACAGTATTTAAGGTTAAGAGAAAGGGTGTAAGTGTCCTCAAATTGCCTAAGAGAAATTTTAAATATTAACAGGTAATTCTCTCCGTAAGCTTTTAAGAGTTTTCCCTCGTAATCCTTATGTATATTTATTGTTTTGACGAAAAATTAAAAATAAATTAATTTATTTTTAATAAATATGTAATAAAAGAGTAAAATTTTCATTATGTTTGTTTTTATTGGTATATTTACATTGTTATATCTGATATACTGCATACAGTACTTTTATGTTGATATGTGAACATATTTTTACTGAGGTCAATTTTCTTCAAAGAAAGCATAAAATTATTACAAAAATTATAACATTTATTAATAATTACTCGTTTAATTATTTTCAATCATTCACTGAAATCTTTTTGTACGCATTATTTTACATTATATTGTTATTGTACACAATGATACATACTTTTCTCCAAAAGGTCTTTTGGGTAATTCTTAGAGCATGTGTATACCACTATATTCTAATACGTACTCTTCTTTAAAACTTTTATGAAGCATACATGAATTGGATAATTTTTAAAGAGATTTTTAATCTTATATATATACAATATTTGACGAATAGAGTATTTTGTCATTTGTATAAACTCTGAAATTTTTGCATCTACACAGTTGTTAATGGAAAAAAGGTTTAAAACAGTACATCGAAATAGGCTTATATGTAATTATTCTGTAAAACATTCTGCAGTATAACAATAATATATATAATGTCCTATATAACTATAACATAAAGAAAGCTATGAAAGGCTAGAATTACTGTTACAGAGATTCGAGAATTTCAGTGTTCATACATTAAATAGTAGCACCAAGAAGAAATTTCAGATACTAAACGTGTCAGAGTTGTAGATGCCACAAAATATCCAATATCTGAAAGAATTGTTTCCTTTATTAGCTAAAACTGTGGAGTTTAATTCATTAACTGGTCAATTTTTATTTTTTTTGCCAAAAAGGTTTAAAAAAGGGCATATAACTAAACATAATACTCAATATAATGAGAAAACAGAAGAATGTTATTTTAATTTTCAATTTTAAAGTTTTTTACGCTATTTTTTATTTTATAGTTTGGAACACAAAAAAACCTAATTGTTTGCTTGTTATAAGTACACTCTGCATGCTGTTAAGAACGTTTCATAATCTTAAAAGAATCTCTTCTCATACTTACAAAACACTTCATTTTCGTACTTCTTTTACAAAAGCTTGAGGGTTTTGTTTGTATCTGTGTATACATAAATGCACGCTCAATTTAAAGTATTGTATAATACAAAGTCTTACACTTTGCAATCGGGACAAAAACGTATATCAGCTTTTTTTATTATTATCGTTCCATTTACATTTCTTCCCAAGCATCAAACTGCACATAGTCTTGCTGATCCTTGTACCTTATCGAAAATTATCAAGAATCTAAATTCCTGACTTCAAAAAAAAATTCCCACTTTCCCCACAAAGAAAATCCCGGATGAGAAGCGATTTAGTACCATGGGCAAGCTGCATCGTTTAAAAACATTAGCACTAATAATCTCACCGTAAAAATTAAAAATACGTGCAAATCAAAGATAAGAAGAAAAAAATATCAGTGTCCGTACAGCGTACGGGCAAACTGGCTGTGGTCAACTTTCAGTAGCCAGTACGGTGTACACGCAAACCCGTAAAAGGGTTAAAAATACAAAGCACATCTTCAATTTGATTACTGCATCAAAGACCATAGAAGCGTTGCTAAGCGATATGAAGAAAATAGGAAAAATTAAGTTTCAAATCAAATACTTAATCAAAAGCCTCGAATTTTTATATCTCATAGTAAGTAATAAATAACTCATTACGAGAGTATATTCTATAAAAATAATCTAAAAATAATGCAATAACCATAGGAACAGGAAACTCAAAAATAATTACAGCGTGACTTTCTGAAATGAGAATTATATATATGTATATTTCCATCCCAAAGAATTCCAGGAATATCAAAAGAACACTATTGAGATAATTAAGTTACATTTGTAACTTAAATAAGAGAAATTTTGACAGAATAATCTTCATTATAAAAAAAACACTTTTTAAGAGTTAGTGTCGGCTAAGTTATTGCAAACCTTTTTAGAGGTTTCAAGGTTACAAGCATTCGATATTCAAATGACATCGTCAGATACTTTCACTTATTTCAGAGAATAAATGCAGCCTTCAATTTTAGTTATTTCATCAGTTAGGTTTGAAAGACATTAAGATAAAGAGTAAAAATTGCCATGCTATTTTTGGAGAAAGTCGAAATACACTGGTGTTTAAATTAAGATTATTTGTATATTGTATATTTAATCGAATTTCCCGAAAAATATACTAAATAATTTGTTTCGCCATAGCTGTGTGATTTACTCTAACACAATTTAGGATCTTTGATTGTTATGCAAAATGATGGAGCGGAAATTAATTATATAATCAGTTTAATTTCCCAGAGTTTTAATTATTTATTAAACATCGATCCAAAATGAAATCCAAAACTCCAACGAGACATATGTTAAGAATTCTTTCAAAGCACACAAAAAAGCAAAAAATAAATGAAAAGTACTTTGATTACAAAGACAACACCACAAAACATTTTGTGAACAGCTCTCTTCTCAAAACATTATTACCGAATGAAAACTTTCATTGGATTCAAGCATAGGTGATGTAGTAAAATTTCCTAGTGAGGGTCACAATTGATTCCTTCAGTCGAAAGAAATGAGTTTGTTATCAATAAATAGTAACGAATTATATAGATCAATATTATATTTCTAGTATATATTTTTAATTTAAGGTTTCATTCTTTTTCTGATGGAATATGTATGCGTTCTTAATTTTATTTAATTTAAATGAAACGTGTATGAACCTAATAATAATGTTAAATATAAAGATATTACACAGCTAATTGTACAAACCTTAAGGTATATATGTCAATACAAAAATTTAACGGCTTATACAATTCCTTCTACTCCCACATTCACCCATTACCTTTTTTGTATGTTTTTTTTCGAATTAAATAAAATTCCTTATTTCATTAAACACGATTTTTTGAGAACGTAGAACGCATCCCCATTCTTCCTATACAAGTTGTATCTTATTTTGCAAAGTTTTTCAGGGACTTTATCTACCGTTAAAAATATATTTAGGTGCAAATGAAAGGTAAAATTAAGGCTCCTGGGCAAAGAATGCAAACTTTTACATAAATGCACACGGACGTGTTGGCTCTACATTTAGAGGGTAATGCTTTGTGAGCGCACATACTAACTGCCGCGCTTTGTTCGTTTGTACAGCTCAGCGACTTTCATGAATATTTTATTACAGAAGTCGGTAAAATTCAAAAGCAAACGGCTAAAATGAGTAAAGACCAACGATTAGTTAAGGAAATAAGGTGACGATTCGTTGGAAGTCTTGAAATTGGGCGGAATCGAGTGTAGATTGCTGGAACTTTAATGCAACGACCAGTGCAAGTTATGCGGACAATGTAATAAGAAAATGCTTTTGAAATGTCGTCCAAAAACCACAACGACCGATGAAAATCGATTTCGGTCCATTACAGCGAGTGAGTGTGAATCACAACAGGAGTTCAAAGCTTCTCAACTGTTTCGAAAATTTCATGGGGCTGCAAGAATTCAAGTTTCAAGAACTACTATTTCGAGAGAGAGATTTTTAAAAGTAGACCTTCTGTTTGTGTCCCACTCATTGAGTATATAAGAACCCGTTTAGCACGGTGGAGAGAACATCAGCTTTGGAGCACGGATTAGCGAGAGGTCACTCCATTTACTCATGAGTCTAGATTGAGAAAAGTCATTGATTCCCAAACCTCCCACTGGACAGAAGCAAGGACTCGCTACATGGCCTCCATCTGCGAAGAAAAGCATTTGTAGAGAGTTGGAGGTATCATGGTCTAGGCAGGCATCATGCTGGACGGGATCACAGACTACCACATCTTTATCAGATAATCTGAGACTACTGTGAGATATAGGGATGTAATATTGAAGCCCTAAAACTTTTTAGGGTAGCAGTTGACCCTGATTTAATTTAAGGGAAAATGAGGATATTCACGGGACTGAATGGTCAAGGCAGATTTGAATATTTGAGATGCTCTTGGGAGGGCAGTTGTAAGTCTTCTTCCCCTTTTCAGAACACTCCAGAACCCGAAAATAGTGCTGCTGAAGAATTTCGATTGTCATAGAGATTAATAAACTGCTTCATTTCTATCATGACTTCACATAATAAAAGCTGTATATCTTTAAGAATAAATTATATTCCCAGTTAATAATTATTTTTTTTCTTTTTTGAAACTTTTCTCTTACATTTACCTATGCTAAAAAGCAGTACACACAATTATGCGGCGTATTATAATTGTTGTTTAGAGTTTCTTTGTATTATATATATATATACATGGGTTTAAGTATATATTTACTTATCATGAAATGACTCTATTTTGAGGTTATACTGCAACAGATTCTATTCACGATTCTTACTAATCCTCTAGGAAAGATTCTTTCGAAGACGTTAAATGACTATTAAACCTCTTTCCTGTAAAGAGACCGCGATTTATGTTAATGAGAGTTGCTATTTAAAGTCAAGTGCAAAGGGTAATTGGGAGGATAGTGACTGTTGTCATACGGAGACTGCGAAGTTGGAGAAGTTAACTGTGAAAATTGCAGTGGTTCTAGTGGAAAGGATCTGATTCTAGGACTCACAGTATTGCTGAGGATCTGCTATTCACGTAAGTACAAGATTTATATTCTAGATAATTAAATTAGTATTTAACCTGGCGTACTCCCATAGCTTAGGTCGAATTTCAATAATGATTCGATAATTATAATAACATTTTAAGAAAATGTCTCATCCTTTGGTGAATACTTTATTATTACGTATATACTAAGAGATCAATACTGCATTACTACAGATGAATACTTTATTATTAGGTACGATATTATTAAAAGTTTATATTAAAATAATTTTAATCACTTGAATATAACGATTAAAAATGTGTGGCGGGTCTATCCGCGTTCTCTTAAAATACTAATCTTCTTGGGAAATATTTGGTTTTTATAAATTATTATATTATAAGGATTACTCCCGAAGAAGACGTGACCGTGCAAATTAAGACTTGTATATAAAGTTGAAGCTTTCAGATTAGAATGAAGAGATAGGTTGGACTGCTAACGGGAGCAGTGATTAATTAAAACGAAGTGAGGCGTAGATATTTAGTAGCTGATAATTGTAATATTAAAGTTGACGATATGTCCACTAAGAATTAAACTATATTAGGTAGCTAAGAAGTAAAAGCTATTGAATAGACGTAAGTGTGATCTAATTATTTAAAATATTCTCATATCTCGTGTACGTCGTTAATTGCTTTACATATTTGATAATTGGGTGCATCTCTTAACTTTGGTTAATTGAATTTGTGTTGTTGTTGATACGGAGAATAAATTGAGTTATTTTGAATATGGCTAGTCTTCCTTCCGTCTATCCCACACCTTTAGACGCATCTGGCAGACCTTTACAAATGTTCCAAATAAAAATTGACCTACTACAACTGTAACGAAGAGTTTGATCAGTAATCAGTAGTCTGATTTATTTTTTCCTTTAACTTCTATCCTTGATCAAATTTTTATTATTTAAATTACAAGTTTCTGAGCACGAGGGACAGGTTCTGGAGAGACGATTTTTAGTAAAACGAAAGGGGGGGGGGGAAGAACTCCAAGGTTATTACTTTTATATTTTTGTTATTAACATAATGTAACGAAATTCTTTTTTCCCCACATTATGACTTTAATAGTGTAGTCAAGCGGGTATATTCAGGAGTTTTTTGTTTGTTTTTTTAACATTTTCAGAAAATTCCTATATATATTTTGAGAAAATTCTGGAACGGGTTATCTTAGGTATTTGTTTTGTAAAGTTAAAAAAATAACACACATTCACAATTTATTGATGCCATGTTCTCGAATCCAGATGGTATTAAAATTTAAGCACATACTAAGTACCCTTATTTTCCATAAAACGATTCAAAATTATTTACTTAATATTTGTACACTGTTTTTATATTGACTCATCATAAATGTAATGATAATACTATATAAAATTAACTGCCACTCTCTGTAGTAACAAATAACAACTTTATTTTACAACTACTAACTACTTCACACGTATACATAACTCTAATCTACCTCACACCTCATAACAACCTCACAAATTCTACTATCAGACTCTTTCAAAAACGCTCATCTCTCCTCTCATACACGTAACTCCCCCTCACTAAAAAAATATATAATATCTTGAAATATATATACATATTACAGTAATACCTCGAGAGATTTTCAAATCTCGTCGATTCGCTCTTTCTTTTCTTTTTCTTTCTCTCTTTTTCACAATTCCTACTATTAGTTCACACTCTCCCTATATATCTGCTCAAGTTTTCAATCCTTAATAAAATACTTTTCATTCATCCATTGAAGTTCAAGTACATTTTTTAAAACTTCTAGTGGATGACAGTTGATGTTAATACAGTTTTTTCAAATGTTAATTTATTAATTAAATTAAAAAATGAATAAATAGTTGTAAACAAAAATAATAGACCAACACCATATATAGAAAGGAAAATTGTGTTCGTTGTGTTCCTGTAGCGAAATGAATAGTGTGTTGGACTTCTGATCCAAAGGTCGTGGGTTTGAATCCCATCTGGGATGGCCTAATTACTGAGAATGTAATTTCTTTTTACTATTCTATTTTATTGGAATAATTAAATTTAATTAGTAACAAACAAAGAAAAGAAGTCCAACACCATGTATACAAAGAAAATGGTAAATTGCAAGGGAAATCGCTTTCTCTATTTTGTCACTTAAAATTGTGATTATGTCATATGTATATACATATTTATATTAATTGCAACTATTTAATAAAAAGCAACTAAAATAAAATTTTCCTTTGTTGACCTAAGTAGGAATTGACTTAAAAAGTTTTTTTTATATTACTTGTTTTCTTTTTTTTCCCCATCACTGAAACTCAGGTGAAATCAGTGCCAGACCCTGATGAAATTGGTAATTTATTTGAAAAAGTTTTAATAATAAATTAGCAAATAAATTTAGAAGTGAATAGTGATGACGTTCAAAAACTGCTGGATTCCCACAGTCAGGAGCTAACAATTAATGAGCTCATAGACATGCATGAGCAAGACAAGACATTGAAGAACTTGAGTCTTTAGACCCAGTTCAATCAGAAGATAGAATAACAATTGGTAACTAAACAGAGGACCTCAGCTTAGTTGAAAAAGGGTTACAAATTTTAGAATATTCCAACGAAGAACATATTTTTCTCAAAACAAGGAACAAAAAATACTCATATATATGTCGCAGGGAAATGATTAAATTAGGGATTTCATCAAATCCCTAAGAAAGACGATCAATTCACGCAAGATGTTAAAATAAAAACTCTGTAACGTGATTTCCCTAAGGGAAGTAAGTGATTTGATCAAATCCCTAACCTGTTTCAGTGAAATGGTGAAATAATATTGTCAAGAGTTTAAAAGAGTTAAAATTTAGCAAATATGGTGCATTATTAAAAACAGGAATTAATACAACAATAATCATTGAACTACAAATTATTTATTCGAAATTAATTTACAAAATAATTAGATAATAAAGCTGGTATTTTTTTTTTAAAAAAAAGGATATTTGTAGTAGAATTTCAAACATTTTTTTTTAAAATTATACATTAATGTAATACTTCAGAAATATCCTGCTTTATTTGTAACTCCTTTTTTCAGTTATTATTTCCCTTTTTAAAATAGCTTTTTTTTTACTATCGAAAAGTTTTTTTTTATCTATAAATTAGGGTGGGGTCGAATTCCCTAATTTGTTTGTTTACACTATTCAATTTAAGTTTTATCCAGTTTCTAATTTTCAGGTATACGAAAGTTATATATCAATCGAAAGATAATAATGCAAAGAATGTAACTAAATAAAACTAAAAAATGATATTTAGGTCATTTTGTTTTGGTACGTCACGTCATAAGCCTGGCACGGACGAGAAGAGAGGGCAAATAAAAGGGAGTGGTAACAAGCGAAAACATAGCCTTACAAATGCTGACTTGTTCATTTCATCATTTCGCTAAAACAGTTCGGGGATTTGATCAAATCACTTACATCAGGGAAATGACCCGAAAGAGACGTTAATTTTAACATCTTGCGTGAATTGATCATCTGCCTTATAGATTTGATGAAATCCCTAATTTCATCATTTTCCTGCGACATATATATTAGCATGCTACGAGAAAATTTTGCGAGAGGGAAAAAAAACCTTTGAGCCGGTGGACTACCTGTTGGATTTTAAGAAACCCTTTACATCAAAATAACTTTGGTGTGCGATTTTTATTTGTGTTATCTAAGATTTTACTAAATATTTTTTTTTTTCTAAATTATTATTTTCTTTTGTCTCTTGTCCCAACCAAAAATAATTTATATGCGAAATTATACCACAACTTACGCGGTTATCATTCAGTTCCGCCTATCGCGTAAGTTCGGGATATTACTGTATGTTGTAATTAAATATCTATTAATATACGAAACGTGGGAGTGTGTGTGTGAGGGAATGAATAAATAAATAAATATGAGCACGTGTGATATTTTTGTAAATAAACTTTCTGTAATTATAATTATTGGTCCTATTAATAAAAATTAGTTATTAATTAATTTCTCCCAATAAATATATATTTTAACATCTTTGACTTCCTAGAAGGATTAGGGCCATTTGACTTATACCAATTCCTTCTATGTAAATAAACCCACCGTGTAGAGTGGGCCCCTGCTCGTTAAATCTGTCTAGACTCAAACGTACTGCCGTTGGTGTGGTGCGGAAGTTTGGAAAGGGTCTCGTCACTTGGCCATGATTCAAAATTACGAGATCCATCACCAATAGCCCTCGTCCAGCTTTACAGAGCGACGGTGATATAACTCTCCCTCTCGCTCACTCTAAGTTAAAAGTTAAAATATTTTACACCTATAAAAAACAATTATTTATTAACAGGATTTCCGCCTGTCCATTATTTTTGAGAATCTTTTCAAGAAAAATATGATTAAAATTAGAAAAATATAATATTGCTACTTTAATGTAGTTATCCAACTTTAAATAATATATGAGAATGTACGGTTGAAAAACTGCATGACTAAAATATTTCTGAAAACATACAAATTATTGATGTCAATGACACAATGGTAAGCCTTTTTAACAATGCTAGGCACGTACCTATAGTTTTTGTGCATCTCTTCATTGATGACCCTCTCATGGCTATTACTGCAAAAGGGGCAATTTCATTACTTTAACAAAATAGAACAGAATATCGATTATTTTCCTGCTAGATGTTGAAGTAATAAGAATTTTGATATAAATGAAAAATATTTTTCTCTTCTGTCCTACATTTCAATAAGTAATGAATGAGTGGTTTAAAAAATACTTGGTTATAAGAGCTATAATTACTCCTATAATTTTTCTTTTTCAAATATTCATTCAAATATCAGAAATATTAAGTATGAATTTTTCTGATCATCATATATTTTTTCTTTTATCTTCTCAACATAAAATGGTTTATTGTGTACGCAAAAAAATGAAATAAAATTTGTGTGTTTTCAATTACGAGACATGTGCGGAAACTAAGTACTTTTTTTGAAAAACTCCCATAAAAAATCCTTTTGTAAAACAAAATTTATTTTTACTTGAAACAGCATGTGTCGGAAACTATTTTTCAATTCTTACTATTAGCTCACACTCTCCCTATATATATTTAAATACCTTGTTCACAAATTTTCAATCGTTGATAATCGTTGAGTGGATCGTTCATCCACTCAAGTTCAAATACATTTTTTTAAACTTGTAGAGGATGACACTTGATGTTAATACAGTTTTTTTCAAATATTAATTTCTGAATTAAATTTAATTAATTAATTATAGAGTTTTTGAGATATATTTCAGTCGATATTATTCCTCTAGATGACAGCACCATTGGATAAAACAGCTTTTGTTAAGGTATCCGACTACGTTCGGAACCGTGATTTTGCAAAAGCGTATAAATGGATAATATTTATAATATTTAGTGTCACTTATATTAGAAAATGTATATAAAATTGTTTTAAGAACAGTATTACAGTAAAACATTATTTAAGTACAATATTTTGACAAAAAATGAACACAGAATGACCCATTTTCAAAATATTCTCTTTTTGTGAAAAATGCTTCTATTATAATAATATTTTGCCTGTATATAGCTCAGATCTCTGTACAGAGACTCAACTAGAATTTTTGAAATATATAACTTAGAAGTGGGTTTATCCGTGTTTTACGATTACAGAGGGGAGAAATTTTAAGAAAAAAACGCTGATAATTATTTCAATGGGTTGTAACTCTGAAAATAATGTGAATTTTTCAAAAATCATAGTTGAGCCTCTGTACAGAGGTCTGAGCTGTATACAGGCAAAATATTATTATAATAAAAGCATTTTTTACAAAAGGAAAACATTTTGAAAAAAGGTTATTCTAAGTTAATTTTTTGCCGAAATATTATATTTAAATAGTTTTTTTTGTCACAATGTCCTTAAAACAATTTTATACATGTATTCTAACCTAAGTGACACTAAATATCATGAAAAGTATCCATGTATGCGCTTTTTTAAAATCACGGTTTCGAACGTAGTCGGATACCTTAAAAATTTGTGAGGAAGATTTAACTTAACCTGAATAATCATATTCTAGTTAGACATCGTCAGCATTCCTTTTACACTGGTTTTAAGATAAATTCTAACCTATTCTTACTTTTATTAAAAAATGTAATTACAAACTTAATGTGGTTAAAAAGTTTTTAATGTTAATTTAAAAGGTGTTTTGAGCCACTTAATATTGTGATTCTGTCATATGTATATACATATTTATATTAATTGTAGTTATTTAATAAAAAGTAACTAAAATAAAACATTTTCTTTGTTGACATAAGTAAGAATTGGAACAGTTTTTAAAATTTGAGGAAACTCATTACAAAACTATCTTATAGTAAACCGTCTGTTTTTCACAATTTTTCTCATTCATTTTTTTAACCAAACCATCATGAACAACAGAAGGCCGTCCGCTCCAAGCTTCGTCATGAATACTAGTGCACCTATCATCGTATTATCGAAACTACTTTCTAACCATTCCATCACTCATTGCATTTTCAACATAAATTTCTACAAGTTGATGAGGAATTTCAACTGGCTTAACATTCCTTGCGCTCAAAAAAATGGAGCACAGAACTCACTTCACAGTCGGCGGTATCAGAAATCATCTTAAACATTTTAAACCATCACTAACATCTGTAAAAACAACACAATCTGGCTATAATAGCGTCACTGGACTGGGAATCAACCAGAGATACGTGTGCACAAGTGTTGAACTGCAAAACTACCACTGCAGTTGTGCTCGAACGAAATGGTACTTAGTTTCCAGGCACACCTCGAAGATAAAAAGATCTTTTTAACGAGCACATAATATTATCCTAAGGTCGTTAAAAGCAGCAAAGGAAAAAAATATATAAAAATTAGGAATATCAAAGTTCGTTCTATTAAATATGATATAAAATAATGTGCATACTAGGGAGCGGGAGAGACCATAAACCAGAAAAACATAACACATTAAAATGTTTAAAATCTAAATTACTTAATTTTAATTTCTGTAAGAACTTTATATGTATGTGAGCTCAGTTATAATTCAGTTATTTGTACGCGTGGAAAATATGACACATAAAAATTAAAGTATGTGATAATTAAACGAATCATATTTTGCTAGTATATTTAAAATAGCTAAAAAAAATTTATTTCGTTTAAAATAATTGTACTTGCATAACTTTTTGAGAATTGTGACGTATCTTCTATAATGGCTGGAGAATTCTTACGCACGAAATTTCGAAAAATTCGAATCAAAAATTTAAATTTAAATTGATCTTATATACTTTCTCTCTCTCTCTCAAATCTTTAAAAAACTTATTTAATCAAGGATTTAAGTTTTAATTTCACCTTTTGATTCAGGTAAATGCGGAAAAATATAACAATCAAAATATAATGTAGATCTAAAGAAAAAACCCGCGCAAAAGACAATTAGGTATTTAATATTTGTTACAATCATATTCTTGAATAATAGACTTTTGCTAAACGGGATCCCAAAACAGATTTAAAATTATTCGTCACTAAAATTGATCCAAATAAAAAAAAACTCTTTGTATGCAATAGTATAATTTTACACATCAACTTTTCATCGAAATATTTGCTCTTTTGCTGGAATAAAAGAAATTTCCGAGTAAATAATACAACTTCAGATATTTTCCATATTTTGATAAAGTTCTTTATCTAGCTTTTATATAGTAAGTAATGATTGAAACAAAATTATTTCCATTAAAAATTGAAGCATCAGAAAACTCAGTTCAAGATTCTTCAATATTAAGCGGTGTAACTGTAACCCTTTTTATCTACCCTTTATTTATCTTTTTTTCATGCTATATATATATATATATATTTAAATTACTACATTGAAAATTAAGAGATATATATTAACAAAATACTCAACTTTAGGGAATTTAATCCGTTAGAGCTAATTAATTAATTAAAGATATTAAACTGTAAAATTAATTTTATACACTGTCCACTTAAAATAAATAGTCAAATCGTTTCTGTGGTCTTCATTAACATACAAAAAAATAAGGCAGATACCTTTTGATATTAACTACTTTTTCGGAATAAAAATCACAATCTTCGCAATCCGATCAAAATCTCAGCTGAAAACGCAATTTCTGATATAAAACTATTTGTCTTCCCCGCTAAAATACTCATCATAGAACCCGTGTTGCCATATATCTTGCAAGAGTGGATTTAAAAGAATATCCCTGCTAAGTATCGTCAAAGTATTCGTAAAAATATATAGTTGTTCTATGTAACTTTAAAGTGAGTGCTATTTATAAGTACCATCGGTAGATAAAGGGTTAAACTTTAGAAGGAAAAACTCCTTGTTAAATTCCCGCAAGATACATTGTAAACAAAAATTATCGTGTTTTAGATGGGAATATTTTCCATCATCTCTTCAAACCCTATATATATATATATAATAAGATTAGGCAAAGAACAATTTGGATTCTTTTCACGGAGGAATCGAATAAAAATGCGTCACTGGGAGACGACCCCCAATACAATCCCGTTGGCAGATCGATGATCGGACCCCTCCCCATCCCCCTGATCGATATGTAAAAATAGGTTACTGGACTTCCCAATGTCCTTACTGACGAACTTCTGATGCCTTTTAACTCAATGCTAATCCTCATCGACATAATGCGAACAAAGACGGGAGAAAATGACTCTCGATTCATCTCAATCAGTGGATGAGATTCTCTCGAAGAATGACTCAATATGAAGTCATTTAAAGAAACAAGATCCCTTCTATGAGGAACAAGGGAAAATATCAAATGAGTGAGTGAGTGTTTATTAACATCGCTCTTTAAAGCTATACTATAGGACTGTAAATATCAAACGAGAGTATTATTCAACAATCTAGGTAGGTTTCACATTACTGGTTCATTTCTTAATGATGAAAATGAGTGCGGAGAAAACATGTTGATTTCGGGCAACATGAATGAAAGATGAAACTTCATATTTTTTAACAAGCTGTTTTGGAGTATGCTATGTAAACGCTTATTTTCAAGAATTTTGTGATGTATGCATATTAATTACACTAATTGCACCCTAAGTAGTTAAATAGAAATGAATGTCTTACGTTAGAAAGTATACATGGCATCTTTTGTAAAATGACTGTTTCCTAAATTTGTGTTGTCGTATATATATAGGTATAAGCACGTAAAAGTGTTTTCATGATTGATTCTAAATTTTGTTTGTTTCAAAAACTGTAATTTGAAAGATAGATTAAAGAAATTTACAAAAGAGGCTAGATATTTATGCTGTAAAATAACCTACATCGAAATTTGAGTGTGTTTTCTACTTAATTTTTCTCTTTTACATTCGATTTACTTTATCACAGAAATAGTAATGGAATTTCAGCGGCAAAAAGAACATTTTTGAAAAATTCTGCTATTAATTTTATTTTTATTAAAAATCGGATATTTGGATGTAAATATTTAAACTTTGTAAAATTTTACTGAAAACGTTACTGTTTC
Organism: Trichonephila inaurata madagascariensis; assembly: GCA_019973955.1. NCBI lineage: Eukaryota > Metazoa > Arthropoda > Arachnida > Araneae > Nephilidae > Trichonephila > Trichonephila inaurata. The sequence goes on along the minus strand of BMAV01026562.1, from coordinate 337,052 downwards.
ACAAAAATCATGTAGTGATTTTAAAATGCTGCTCTCTTCTAACAATAATGAACGTACACATACGAAATTTGATTTAGATATACGTCAAACTATGCATAACAAAAGTTGATATGGGTTTTGAGGTAAAATGATTGATATTCGTCAAATACTCTTTTTTTATGAATACTTATTGAAAATTCATTGAAAAATGTATGAGCAATTCTAAATTCAATTATCTTTTGAAAAATAATTATTGCTTTGATTCAAAAATGCATATTAACTTTTGTTACATGTATTAATAACAATGGCTAGAAAAAATATCAAAGCATTTGGTATAATAAAAAAAAGCATTGGCTTTTGAAATGAAGAACTAGTGATTTTTTTCTTTCTGAGAGAAATCAGTTTTTATTTGTTATTGGGATGTAAATCAAACGAACAAAAAAGTTATTTTAACTCTCGGTTTTTTTTAAACTTAGAGCTTCCAAATTTTGTGAGATTATAGAAAAATACATAAAAATAGCGCAGGTTAAAAAAATTTACTTTGATTTTTTGACCGTTTTTTGTCAATTGAAATGTACTGTGCCACCTTAACATAAAGCAGTTACTTAACATCACTACATTTCAAACATTTTCAAAATAATTTACATTTATTTTTTTTTTCTAATTTTTTTAATTGTCTAAATTTTGTACTTTTAAAGCAATTATACTCATTATTTATTTCCCATCCATCTTAAAAACATCTTATTCTCCAATTAAAATCATAAAAAATGCTAATTACTCGAGTTTGATCTGGGGAAAATCTTAAATTGTGGGCTTATCTGCTGCATATGTTAAAAAAACTTTTCATAGATATATATTCTCTCTCAGAATATAGTAACGCATTAAAATGTTCTATGAAATAGTTTTATTGCACCCCCTACCCAAGCACTTATTTCATTAAATATTCTGCTAATTTTCTCAATAAAAACTCTTTATAAATAGAGAAGAGTTTGGACAGCGAACAAAATGATTGAAAAGAAATCTATGAATAGCGTAACTATAGAAATATAACATTGTGTCCTCTTACACTGAAGATATTATTAGTAAATGACCGGAACATAAATCTGTAATAATGATTAGCGCTGTCAATAGCGGGCGTGTATCGCAGACGCTTTTAATCAATAGCAGTTCCCTGAGGTGATTGCTAAAATTCTATAAAACACAATAAAAAAAATTTTAAACGACAGACTGCAAAAGATTATCACGACAGGGAGTAGGGGCGGCTCTAGGGCCGGACAAACCAGACCCTTGCCCGGGGCGGTAAATTTTAAGGGCGGTATTTGGATAGAATTTGAAAAATATTTATTTTTGATGTTGTTAGAGGGAAAAAAAATTATATATCTTCTGAAATATTATTGAGTGTGATTTTGGTATTTTTTATTTAATGTATTTAATTTTTCCTTATATTGTATTCTGTATGTTTAATGTCAGTTTTCTTTTATGTTGAAACTTGATGGTTTCGATACAGGAAAATATCTTAAATGATGACAATTGATATTTTTACACATCTTTTACTAGTATCTTTCTCCCCATCCTGGAGTGGGGTCACAATGGACATTCCTTTCACCCAAACGATGTTTGGTGTCAGCTATCCAAAAGGGGACAGGAATAATAAGTTTTTGGTGGAGAGCCACGAAAGATGCTTTGTTTCAGTTTTGGGTATAGTTACTATAAGTTAAAATAAACGCTTGTGTTTCTCACCATTAGTAAGCTCTTTTTCGAAGAAATTTGCCTGCAGGAATGGGCAATTCCTTCTCTTACATTTTACTCGTTTGAAATAATAACAGATAATTATGTCCTTAATTTGGAATTATTTTGTACTTTTTAAGACTTAAAGTGTTATATATATATATGTGCTGCCTTTTGGTTCGTTATTCAAGTTTTATAGGCGTGTATCTATGTGAAATATTTTTCCTTTTAAGTTATAATTTTTCGCTTTGGAAAGATGGGCGGCATTTTCCATTTTTGTCCGGGGCGGCAAAATTGCTAGAGCCGGCCCTGCAGGGAGATATTTTTTGCTCCAACAGAAAGATGAATACGTTTGAAGTAAATGTATAAATGAGTCTAATTATACAGTGTTTAGTAACCTAGTAATAACTAGAGTACAATTAGACAGATAATTTTAAAAATAATATGGATGACACAGAAGAGTGATAGACCATCATGAAATGAATTTTAATTGCTTAAAGTTTTCTTGCAAAAAATATTATTGTGTATTAACCTTACGTACGTAAGGTATTAGCTCTGCCTAATACCTTACCTTTTTATGTATAGTAGGGTGGAGCGAAAAACTTTTTCAGGATTTCAAAACCTACCTATCCGGCAAAAAATGTACGATGGTATATAGAGGAAAGAAAAAAAAATTAAAAATTAATTTTTATTTCCAGTACAACCACAAAATGAATGAAGTTTAGGTATTTTTGGCTTTTTTTTTTGGTAAAAAAGGTGAGAGGACGCATACTAAATAGTTATAAGGTTAAAAAAAAAGGTGCATTCTACAGATTCTTTAGTATTAATTTTTTTAAGAAACCTTCTGTCGAAATCACAGTGTACAAAAAAAAGCGGAAGACAGAAAATATCTTTGATCGGGCTGATTCGACTGTGTGGGAAGAGAGAGCTGGGTTGTGAAATATTGCAATGTACTTTGTACTTACTCAATTAATCACTAATCCTCACTTTTGTATATTTATATATAATATATAAATAATTATTTTTCTCCGTACCATAGAATATCTTTTCCACACAGGTAGATTCCAATTAATAATATATTTTTTTTCATCATACAACAGTGATCCACCCGAATATATATATATATATATATAATGGATTTAGATATTCCTATCCATTATTTTCTATTGGTTTTTGCTCAGTGTTATTTACATAAAAGGGGGAAGGTTGGTTGGCCAAAAAACATGTTCAACCCCACTTTTATATAAATTATTTTATATAAAAGCTGTCCTAAGTCAGTAATGTTTATAACACTGCAGCATTAATTTTATAATTTTTAATCTCGATTACTCATATGTCCTTCATTGTGTGATTTTCCTACTGTCTATGTGTTTTTCGAATGTTATTGTTTGGATGATATCTCTTGTTTTTAGAGAATTAGCCTATATATATATATATATATATATATAATAAAATAAATGCGTAAACATAATAAATTATCCTACAAAACAAAGAGTGGAAAAAATATGGAATCGAAAACCAAGAACAACAAACCAAAGTAAAGAGAGTAAATACATATAAAAAGTCAATTGACCGAAATGGGAAACATAATAGTTTTCCATTTAGGTCAATTAACTTTGAACATGATTCAAATTTTTATTCTATCCAAATAAAGGGATTCGCAGTTCGAAATACCCATCTAAATAAATTAAGCTTTGTATTTCATTTTATTGGACAAAGTAAAAACGCGATGAGATCCCGAACAATTGATTTTATTTTCCGCCAATAATTACAATACGGAGAACGTGAATAACGAAGCATAATTTTGGTTTCCTCTCACCCCAAATACATTGTTAGAAAATGACCGGAACAAAAGTATGTAATAATCATTATCGTTGTCAATATCGGCCTCGTATCAAAGGTGGTTCTAATCTATAGGCGGCTCTTGAGATGGTCCACGAGTTCCATAAAACACAACAAAGGTGTCTTCGATTACAAACAAGGACAAATTGTTGGATCAGGAAAAAATGTCCAGTGGTCATTCTTGTAACATCCATTACGACTCTTTCGGCATCGTCTCAGAGAGACAGAAAATTCGGCATCTGATAATCCATGTGGACCTGAGGAGCTTTGGGCCGTCAACCGACCTCTGAACCGAGAATTGTTACCGAGTCGTTTTTATGATCGTTTGTTTGTCCGCAGCCGAAAATGCTGATGGAAGACAGATAGTGTTTGTTTCCCATTGCTGATTTTATCAACCTGTTCCTTTCGATCGGAACTGCGTCGAAGACAATTCCTTTCGCACCTGTACCAAGGTCGATTGATCTTCAAGATTATCCGTCCTGGAATCGCGTTGCAGATAATGCGTGTCAATAAACATGCTGTGATATTAGATCTCCCATCTTCCATTGTATCATGATCGGGATACGCTGTGAAATGGCTTCCTTTACAAAACAATAGGTAAAAAAAAGTTTCTTGTTCGCGATTCTCCGACAGTTCGTGTTACATTTGAGAGAACTTAGGATATTTAGTTCGCGAGCTAACGGGGTGCAGCATTACATTTGCAACGTGTCACAATTGGATTATTAAATGCGCTTACACATTTGGAAACATTGATTTTGTTATGTCGAAGTCATATTTCTTTTTTTTCTCTCTCTCTTTTTTTTAACTACGTTCAAATACTCTTGAAAGGAGTGAAAAAATATATTTAAAATAAACGAAGGAATACTTAGAAATGTCATTTTGCATTCTTTGACATACACGTATATATATATATATATAGGAAGAGTGTTAACTAATAGTAGGAATTGAAAAACCTCTTAAGGTATCCGGCTACGTTCGGAACTGTGATTTTAAAAAAAAGCTTATAAATAGATAATTTTCATATTTAGTGTCACACTTAGATTAGAATACACGTATAAAATTGTTTAAAGGACATTTTGACAAAAAAAAATTATTTAAATACAATATTTCGGCAAAAAATTAACTTAGAATAAGGTTTTTTTCAAAATGTTCTCCTTTTGTGAAAAATGCTTCTTTTATAATAATATTTTGCCTGTATATAGCGCAGACCACTGTACAGATGCTGAACTATAATTTTTGAAAAATTCACATCATTTTCAGAGTTACAACCCATTGAAATAATTATCGGCGTTCTTTTCTTAAAATTTCTCCCCTTTGTTATCGTAAAACATGGATAAACCCACTTTTAAGTTATATATTTAAAAAATTATAGTTGAGCCTCTGTACAGAGGTCTGAGTTATATACAGGCAAAATATTATTATATAATAGAAGCATTTTTCACAAAAGGAGAACATTTTGAAGAAAAAGATTATTGCAAGTTAATTTTTTTGCTAAAATATTGTATTTACATAATTTTTTTTGTCAAAATGTCCTTAAAACAATTTTATCTATGTATTCTAATCTAAGTGACACTAAATATCATGAAAATTATCTATTTATGCGCTTTTTTAAAATCACGGGGCCGAACGTAGTCGGATACCTTAAGAACACTAAATTGACCGGATTCTGTTTACTATAATAGCAGTTATTACAAACTATAAAGCTCATTACAAATGAAATGTTCTGATTCTTGACAAGCATCTTTGGTTGAAAAAGTATCTATAATTCACTTTCGACAAAATGTAGTTAAATGTAACATTTAAACATATTTTTTTATACATATATATATATATCACGCTTTTGTAATTCTACTGTTCCTGAAATGTATGTGCAAATAAAGTTAAATTTCTTTCTGAATCAGTAAAGGTGAGTTGGCTGAAATCAGCAACTGCACTTCAAAGTGCTAATCAGTGCTCATTATGATAAATATTTAATAAAATTTGAAATTACCATTTTATAGCTAATTCGAAACCTCAAAAACATAATTCATCAATAATTAAACAGTTTTAAGTCAATTAATGCATCAAAGATTCCAAAATATTTTTAAAAAATTTCTTTTGTGTTTTATTACTAGTGGATGTTCTGCCACTAGTTGAGTTTTAGGCTTTGAAGAGCTATTAAGAACCATAAAATTAATTTTTCAATTATTTTGATTGCACTTTAACTCATACGAGATTAAAATACAATGTATGTCAAATTAAAATAAATATATCTCTAATTTCACAAAACAGTTTTAAACAAATTTAAAAAGCCGTTAATTTCGCATGATAAAATTTGAACAATTACCCTCAATTAATTGATGTAAGTTCTTTTATTGAAGATTACATCGTAATATTGATACTCAAATGACGAGGATGGATATATATATATATTGTATAAACCTTTTATGGATATAACTTAATGTAAAAATGCAAGCAATATAAATGACATGAGACGACATACGAGGATAAATTTTAAAGCTGATCTCTGCTTCTATAGCTTGTAATGTATATTTTTGTTCTTAAATAAGCTGCTTAGTAAGCAAAAGTTTCACTAAACACACTCTGAACAACACAGTTAAAAGTTTTTGTCAGAAATTGGTATTGACATTGAATAAGTCCGATGAAAATTTGTGCTATCTATTTTTAAAATATTTTATAATTAATACATTAACATACATCTATATTTTCCGCCTTCTTGTAATAAAAAAATCCACTGTCTCTCTGTCTTCACTCAATCTATTCTCTCTTTTTTTTTTCTTAAAATTTATACTTGAATCATAGGAATCAATTATATTTAAAACAAATAATCTAAACAAGACAAATCTCACATAGCTGTGGCCTTTAATTCGAAAAAAAATAAATTAAATTTCTTTTATTCCTTCTTCAATGTCAATGTACCCATGTAACTTAGCTTTCCATGGATTTTTTTCCAATTTTTTTTTTTTAAATAGGAATTATTACTTATATTGTTATTGAGAGCGAAAGAGTAACTGTTGAAGCAAGCTGAATTCTAAATTTTATTTTATTGAAACACAGGCAGGAAATCTCACTAAAATTCACGTCACTTGACCATGGTTCAAAATTACGTGGTCCGTCGCCAAAAGCCCTCGTGTAGCTGAACAGTGCGACGTTAATATTCAATCAATCAATCAAACTCACTAAAATTCAATTTAAAATTATGAAAATTTACATTATAGGTATCTTTGAACGACAGTTTAAAGTAAATGGAAGAATTCGCGTAAGTAACTAACTCTTTTGTCATAGTCCAGAATCCGATGTAATTTATAATTTATAATTTAATCCGATTTTATCCGATGTCCGATTTTACACAGCACCCATTTTTATAATTATTCTGAAATAGGAATAATTTCTGAAATACGAAAAATTATAATTGTTAACAATTTTAGAGGTAATAATATACCAGTTTCCTTTTTCATTCACCAAAGACTGATGTTGCTCCTATCCTGAGACAAACGCAGTTAAATTGTTCTAACAATTTTCAAATGCATGAAATATTTTACTCAAGTAAACAAAACGGCTAATCAGAATTTCAAAACATCAGAGCTCTTAAAAGAGCAAAAGACAAATTTCTAATTAAACTTCTCCTCTGTCATTTGTAAATTCAAACACAAATTTCATCTACAGACTTGTTGATTAAAGAGGAAAACTATTAACTTTTCCCCAGGAAAATTTTCTCCAGTTTCAGAAAGATGAAAAATTATCCCTACCGATGGCTGTTATTGGCAAGATATTTCCAATATCTCCAGCCTTACTTGTGTGCGAACAGGTACGATATTTCTAAGTATCCAATTTAAAAGTAAACAAAGTGACCAGTTTAAAGTTGGAACTAGCGTCGGACGTCATTAAAAAGTCGAAGACGCCTTTCTAATTAACTTCCTTCGTCACTTGTAAACCCCGAGCCGACTTTCGTTCCCAGACCTGTCAATTAATAAGTTAGAAATCGGGCATTTGTTTCCGAGCAGCCATCACTTTCACGTGTCCCTGCTTCCGTTTCTCTAATGAGTTAAGAACCATAACATCCGTAACATAAAGACAGCTAAGCCCTCGCGAGTCGCTACAAAGGTCTTTCTTGGAAGACTTGCCGTTTTCCGCCTACCCAAACTCCTCACCCTGCAAATCTTGCTTAAGTGCCCTGTCCCTGTCACATGGGAGGGGACCTGAAGATCATTTGGAGGTTCGCCCCTAAAATAAGCAAATCTTCCCGACGACTTTTAAAGGGGAGAGTGTGTTAAATCGAGAAAGTTTTCGCCTGGACGCCGCAGGAGTTTTCTAAAAGCCCCCGGTGAATAGTTGTAACACGTGTTGTTGATCGCCGAGACAACGACTTATTCATGGGAAGAGGACGAAGAATAGAGAGGGAGTAATTGTGGTCAATATATTGACAGGCTTTTGGATCATTTCGCTTCGCTTTTCATCGCGCTTCAATTGTCAGCGAAGTGGCGCCGCGCACCTTCCGAGTACCAGTCAATCAGGCGTTGACTGCCTCTTGGTTTGGCATCGAGGGCGACTTTGACAGCTTTTATCTAAGCTATTACGTTTAATTTTTTTCCCTCGCTACTGATAGAAGGGGGAGCGATTGTGACAAATGGTCGCGGCCAAAAATATCGCCGTCTTAATTTGGCGAAACTGTGACCGATGGGGCATGAATGGAATGTAAGATAATAAGTGGGTGGGATTTTGGTTAATGCGCTCTCTACAGAGGACAATAAATCTCTTATTATTTCTTTTTTACATCCTTTAATATTTTTTCTCTTTTCTTGAGAACTTATAGAATTATTACCCTGTGTATCAGAAGTCGGGTACGACATCCGATTGTTTTGGGTAAGATGAAATATAAAGATGCAAATGTAGTACATTTTTTTAACAGGGTACAAGTTTTGATGTTATTCAAATCATTTTATTTCGTAAAACTTCCTGTAAAAAACCTCCCAACAGTTAAAACTACAATAAATTTGTTTTGATATTTTAAAAAGCATGTTTTTGAGCTGGAAATAATTGAACAATGTACTCTAAAACGTAACATTTAAGCTAGTTTTTCTCTTACAACTCTCTGTTATTCATATTTATTAATAAGACTATTCTTTTCAACATGTTATATGCATATAATAATAAATATAAATTAAAGAAACTATTAATTGATCGGAAATAATCATTCATATTTATATAATTTCATTTAAATATTATTACTTAAAAAGTTTATTTTTTTATGTGAATTAGTATTGAAACTATCATATGATTATAGGACGCATCTTTCTGAATGTATTCAAATAAATTATTCATTTTGGGAAATATTTTGTAAAAAATATTCTTGAAGAATAACCAACAAGTAATTATGATTTATTTTATAAGAAAACTACCTCTCATATTAACAAAGTAAAAAAATATGTCTCGCACTAAATCTTTTAAAAACAAAATGATTAAAATATGCTAAGAAATTAATGAATAATACGAGCAGGTTTATTGCGTAATAATCTCAAATTATTAACACTTGAGATTATATTTTTATTACTACAAGGTTAGAAACACGCACATACATTGAAGTAAAACATTTTAAGTTGTTGACACACTAAATATTGGCTAATTTGAAAAAAGTTTTTAAAATTTTCATGTTTTTTATATTTTATATATTTAGTTTATATTAAAAAAATTGTCATTTTTTATTCATTCAACATATGTACTTGAATTGCTTCGTATCTCACAAAAACGTAAAAATTATTGCTTCACAACTTCTTATATATATATATATATATATATATATATATATATATAAGCTATTTTACTTGATAACTGAGTGTAAAAACTCTATTAACCTATGACGCCTGTTGATAAAAATTCCGGGAATCTAGAGTATTCAAATAGTGAACGCACACTTTTTCTGCCTACTATTTGTGTGCTTTGCTACAAAACTCCAGTTATCTTACGTAGTTTTAATTCAAAATTAACGAATTCTTGCATGCTCAATATTTAAATAATAGTAACCAAATATTCATGAAATTTTCTTAGAAAAAAATATATTTCTATTAAGTTTTACCTTTGCTGTATGATTTGTTATGGGCAGATGAAGACTTTTTCTAGCAAGTGTATATACCATATAATGAAAAGATACGCAGCTTACTTATATAGACTGTTCCTACTAATTCAATACACATTAATTACATTTTAAAGTAAAAAAAAAGTCGTCCTCTTATTTCTTGAGTTCTTATTTTATGTAAAGAACTTTTGTAAAAACCTGCCACCTCATTAGTTTCTTTCGTACATTTTAATATGGATTACATTAAAAGGATTTTCTTTAAAGATAAATATAATTAAACATATTTTCTTCTATTTCCTTACATTTTCTGAATTATGAAAGATTTCTGAAAGGGAAAAAAAAGCAATCTATTTCAGTTGGAACTACTGACCCTCTCTATGCGGTGAATCACCTGCTTGCGAAGCTGATATAAAAATGAGCGACTCATCCGAGATGAGACGAATAATGTGAAAGTCAATCGACTTTTCCGAAAAGAAAAGAGTAACTTTCTCGAATCTAAAAGGTCGATGTCACAGAGGAAGTTCTCACTTCATAAACCACTTCCGAATCATTAACTTTAGTTCGAAATGCGGATCACTTAAACCGTGGGAATGCATTTTTGTTGACTGATAACAGTTGTCGTTTTCCGAGATGAAGACCTGTAATAGAGGATGCCAGCAACACTTATTTACACAGCTTTTTAGAGGAAATAGCGGAAACTCAACATACCCACCTGCAACAAACAAACGTTTTGAGAAAAGTTATTCAATTACACTTCCCGTAAAGAATCCAAGAAGATGACATGGGAATAGTAAACACTGACCGTTAAAAGGTCACGATTCGGTATGACCATAATGTGGCGATCTGTCGGTAAAATAATATTTATGATTGAGATGTAACTTTTTTTTTTCATTTTGGAAGTGTCTAGGATCAACAATTTCTGTTTTATTTACACTCTCGGAAAAGATTTTTAGTAGAATAAATATAGTTAATACCTATTCCTAAGAAGGAAAAAAGAAATAAATTTTCGTAAAAGAATAAATAGTGATATTAAGCTTTTTCACTGCCTTTTTAAGCAAAAATGAGTTTCATGTATCTATATATCAGCAATGTAATTTAAATCTACGTATTTGATATTCAAATTATAAAAAATTATTCCTTCTCTATAGGTACTTAAAACGTTTAATCGTATTTAAATACGTAAGATATTTAAGTTGCTTTTCGAAATTTGAGTGTTACGCATGCGTCGATTACAATAAATTAATACTTCCATTTAAAAAAAAATCGGAATAGCATGATATATATAAACATTAAAATATGTTTCCCACCTTGTACAATTTCTATTTACTACAAATAAATATAAAAGAATATTTTTCATTAAAGAATATATGTATATAATACTGCTTTCCCCCCTCGTTGAATGGATAAAAAAATGTATTTTTGTAAGGAGCTTCAGTTATTTTAGAGAAAATTATCAATGTACAATTATAAAATACAAAAAAAATTAAATTAAACGTGAAATTTAAGGAGTAAAAATTTAAGAAAATTTATTTTTTGGAAGATGCTCTACCCAGAAGCTACAATCCATAGGCTGCCACGGTCACAAGACGTTCTGCAAGCAGGGAAATCGAGCAGTATAATGAAACAGTTAAATTTCAAAAGAAAATGAGCAATGAAAATATAAAACTTCAAAAAATCTTAAATTCTAAATAAAAATATGTTAAAAACTCAAAGAAAGGGACAAAACTTTTCAAATTGAATCCCCATTTCATTCTAAAAGATAGAATTTCAGAAAAAAGGAACGAAATTAAAAAAATAGTATTCTTTTTGTAATTAAAGTCTTAAAGTTTTCGTATTGAACAAATAAGATTCAACAACACAAAATTCGTAATCTTCTGTCGGATAAATCAAGTAATTACAAACTTTCAATATTCTCTTTTGAGATTAATTTGGCGGCGGAATAATAATTCGATAATCTAATGATTGATGTAAACAGAGAAATCGAATCAATTTCAAATTACTCTGTGTACAAATAAAATACGATTAGAGAGAAATTAAATAGAAGTGAAAATTACGTTAAGGTTGTTTTTTTTAACCTTTTGTAAATAAAAAAATTTAACAAGGATCAGAATTTATTACTTTACAAAAAGATAAACTCATTCAAAAATTTAAAATCGTATTTCGAAACAGACCGGATAAAAAGCACAGTCTCTGTGATAGACCCAGTGAAATAAATTAGAATCTAAGTACCAAATATAAAAATTGAGGTTGTTAAGATATAATTAACAAAACACTTATAGAACTTATTTTAGTAAGTAGCAAAAACAAATCTATATAAAATCGTATAAAATGATTTAAATGTATTAAATTTGCAGTAATATGACTTTCCCCGCTTTTTTTTATAAGAAAATTGAAGTTACAATATTCACTAAAATTTACAACTGCAAACTTACTAGATACGTTTCGGAATTCAAATTCACTATTCAAAAAATGTTACATTTTTTTAAAGTTAAATATAGTAGAACAATGGAAAAGCTTAAATATACTAAATTTCTACCTTTTTTTTTTAAATCCATTAATAAATAAAAGCAGATGGCCCTAAGAAGAGGTGTTTCACTCTTATATTTTTTAATCACAGAAACATGCACCTTCTTTTAATTAAAAAGGTGACCAACCGTCCTCCTTTAGGGAGAACAGTCCTCCTTTTATAGGTTCTATCCTTCCTCAAAAAGTGTCCTCCTCCTACTTGTCCTTCTTTTCAATATTTTAAAACCGATCTGTTAATCTCTATTCAGAGATGAACCATATTTCCAATATGTCGAAGAGACTGGTCTGAAACAAATATCACAGGATATAACAGTTTTCAATGTGTTTTTTGACTTTATCGCAAGTAAATTGGACAGATATAGAAAATTGTGTTGAGTTTTTATCGAAAGAAATGCCTGATATTAAAATCGAGGACAATGGTCTGTTTGAATAAATTAAAATATTGTGTGAATGTATATTTAAATTCTCTAATAAATTGGAACAATTGGTAAATCAGCATGTTGAAGTTGATAAAAGATGGGTGGAAATAATGAACTCTTTCCATATGATAATTTAGTTATTCATGTTGAATTTACGTTGTGCTGGCCTGGAACTAATGCAGAAATTGAAAGAGTTTTTTCAGTTGATAATGATTTTTGGACAAGTGAAAAATCAAGATTGAAAGTTGATACTTCAGCTGTAGCACTTACTGTAAAACTCAATGTAAAGGATATTTCTTGCTCTGAAATTTCCGATGTATTAGAAAATGATATATTGACAAAAAAAATTCAATAGGAATATACACGTTTCAGTAAATAATTAAAAGAAATGCAAGCGCAGTTAGCGTGTCTTTATTTGAATTAAAAAAATGTTTCAAATATTTACATTGTAACTTTTTCTTAAATTTTTTGCAAGCGTCTTCCTTTTCATTGTAAAAATTCTGGTCACCTTATAATTAATGAATCTTTTACTTTGACATGACATTTTCAGTTCTAAAATAAATTATTTAAAAAAAAGCTCTATTTGCTATAACTTATACATTTGTGTGAACTTTTCCATATGGCATGATACATTGCATTTTTTTCCTAGGCTACGGTAACCGAGTGGTCATGGTCGCAAAGTTAGGGTTGGCGCTGTTTCTGTAGAGCCCATGTGCAGTTCAAGACCCGCCATGTAGAGCAGTGATTCTCAATCACTGTGCCACTAATTTTTTTAAAAAAATTATTAACTATATTCTGAGAAAAAAATAAAATCCGAAACCGAATCACACATTCTACCATCTTACAGAAATAAACTAAAAGTATTCGTTGTGTATTTAACTTATTCTTTCGTGGATAGATGGAAGTGTTTACAGATAAAATAAAATTCTTTTTTTTTTAAACTTTCTTTATTGTTAGTGTGCCACCAAATTTTGAAATTGTTAAAATTTTGCCACGGCAAAAAAAAGGTTGAGAATCACTAATGTAGAGGGACATATTCACGTTAAATCAGTTGTGGCTCACATGCCCTACGTGGTGTGGAATTGTCTGCACACTGGTGTTATTCTCGTCACTTGGCCGAGGTTCAGAGTTGTGAGGTCCATCGCCAATAGTCCTCACGTTTGGCTTAAAGGGCCAAGCTATTAAACAATCCATCAACCTCACACTGCATTTCTAGAGTAAATTCCTTTTATCAAAGTAACATACACACATCCTTAAAACTTTGTGGGGCACTCCCTCTTAGGGGGCGTGATAACCCTTAACGGGGGGCGCGAGCTTATCGAAAATAAAAGATTATTTAAAAAATTACTAATTTGAAGGTATAGTAAAATCAAATATATACATTCTGACATTATAAAAAAATAAACTACACACATCTACGCTGATACACCGGTTGATTCAAAATTAGTGTGACCAATTTCAAAAGCATATAACTAAGAATCGTAAATTCTTATCACTTTGCTGCCAGTTATATTTTAAAAATGAAACATTTAAATTGCCAATCTAACCATTTTTATTAGTGGGAGTAAATTATGGCTCCGAAATTAGATCCTCAAACCCGAAACGAAATTTTGAAGCTTTTGAAGTATATTTGCTCAAATTCTGTTATAAATAAAGCATTTAAAAATCAGAAAAGACATTTTGCTAATGGATTATTATCTAAACTTCGGAAAAATATAAAATTTGGCTAGCAATCAAAAGCTCCAGGTAAAGAATGTGGATGAAAGGAATTCCTTAAAAAAAAGAAAAAAGAAACTGTAAAGACTTATCGTTGTAGAAAATCCTCTGCCTCAAAGAACTTCAGCAGAGAAACTATAGATATAGCTTCGACAATTTGTCGTCAGATAAAAAAAAATGGCTATAAAAAAGTGAATAAACCAGTATGTCTTCAAATATCGGTTAAGACCGTAGAAAAACGAAGAAAACGTTCTTGGTCTGCATTTAATGTTACGCAAAGGTAGATACAAAGCATAGATAACTTCGGATGAAGAACTTTCATCTGTCATTCACAACTGGCAAAACGATGATACAATATATATGAAGGAGGAAAGGTTCGTTCTGGGTACCTTCCGTTCCGAACGCAAGTACGTAACCAATCATGCCAAAACGATCGTCTTCGCGTGATGTTGGTACTAGTTCATATAGATATCACACCGCCACATATATAACGCAAAGGACGTTGAAACGACGCAGCTGTTTTGCAAAATGCAAGTTGGCCGTCAGATGTCCCCTGACTGCGATTATTGCAATTATTTTTTTATGGGGATACTTAAAAAACAATTGAACAGACGTAAAGTAAGGACTCTCCAAGAGCTTCAAAGTGCAATCAAAGAGGAAAAATACCCCCAAAAATGGTCAAAGAGCCTTTTTAGCTTGGCGAAAACGTTTAAGCAAAATGTACTGTGCCAAAGGAAACCACACATTGAAAATTCCATGTAAATAACTTAATTCGAAAGCAAATTCTGATGTTCTGAAATTGGCCACACTATTTTTGAATCAACCGGTAATACTCGTACATAATACTTATAAGTGTATCAGTACTAAACAATGTATTTGATAATTTTTTATTATTACTAACAGCATAATACTTATCATATTAACTACTTCTCTAACTTAGCAATTATCCTATTACGTAAAAGTAATTCCTCTCTTAAAATATCTATTCATTAAAAGTAACATAAACAAAATTTAATACTTTTCTCGATAATTAGTACAGTTTATAATTAAGATCGTACTGTAGCTTTAGCGTCAAAGTATTTTATTATTGCCTTCAATATACATTGTTTTTGTATGGGGGGACGCGATAAAAATTATAATTAAAAATTGGGTCACAAATATTAAAAGTTTGAGAAGCATTGCTCTAATCTTTAGACACTTTTTTAAACTCAAAGTCTAAAACCGAGCACTCACAAACACTTAGAGGTGTGCATTGAACATTAAGTCATGACAAAACTGTGGATCTAAAAAGCTTACTTTCAATATGCGTTTGTATATAAATAATCCGTACTGAATTCCACACTACTTGAACTCTCTCAAGTTTCTATCGTTTAACAGTTTCGTTCATCCTTTCTTAAGAGACGCATTTTTAAAAGCATGTATCTTAGGCTTTGTGAGTTAATTATTGAGTAATTGAAAAGCTTTTTCTTATATTCAAGATCGTAGCCATAGTTATGAATTAGCATTTTTATTTTTTATTTATATATATTAATTCAATTTTAAGGTTTGGGATAATTTAACGATTATACTGAAATTGCTATTCATAAAAAAAGGACATCTCACAAAGGATATAAAACATAAACTGTGTTAAACCAAAAAGTAAAACTTTTTTTAAAATTTATTTTGAAATAACTATATCGGTCTGTTTTTATAATTACAGCATCTATAAATAAAACGCTGCTTTACTTGTTTATATATCTAGTGACTTCACTAGAATTCAGACATTTTCCTGGTGGAATCCGTTGATTAGTTGTAGTCTTTGAAAGGATTGAGGAGACTTCTTTGGATTTTAGTAACACATTTATTAATTTAAAACAGATAAAGGGGTTACATACAAAAAGCACAACACAAGCATACGTGATCTTAAAGATAGCACACAAAAGCAATTTTTTTTTGCCCCGAAGACTCAGCTTTTATACGTTTTTCAACCAGAAGCTGTTAGAATCATATGATTTCTGATAAAAACTTTACTGATTAGTCATAATACGCGGAAGATTCAATATTGCACACATCATCTCGTTTTAAAAAATACGAATGTGGCAGTGTCTTAGGAGATAAAGTTGGGGTTTTACAATGTATTTTCTGTGTTCAGGGGGTAAAGTAAAAATTAATTATCACGCAAAGTCTTGAAGGGCTCAAGACCATTATGAATTAAATACAATCCCTCCAGAGAAAATTTAAGGGAATTGTTACAAAAGAAATTCTTAAAAATTACTTACACGCGCTAGGATTTAGTAATTCTCGCACACTTTTGTAACAAATAGTAAGAATTTTTTCATAAGTATTGCATATTTGTATACTTTGGGAAAAAACTATTTTTAACATGTCGTTCCAATTTTAACTGCAGATATTTTAAAGCATTAATATGAATTGCAAACAGGTAAATTTCAGAAACTTTTTAATGATATAAATAAATATTATTATTTCTAGACCTATGGGTTATGGCTTTTCATGAAAATCTAGTGTGCTTCGTGCATTCAATTCAATTAAAATATGCATAATATGCAACATACATCTTCCTATTCTCTAAAATAAAGTTATCTGTTACACTTCTAGTTTATTTTCTCGCCTCATTAAAAGTTTGAGCAGAATAAGGATTAATGCTCACGATTCTGCACTAAACATTGTTCAAGTATCAAACTCAATAAGCAAATGAGATCCAATTTCAGATGAATGTAAAAGAGTATGGATTTTTCAAAGCCATTCATTTCCGGAGGAGGTATCTTAAAAGAATGCCGGAAAGTAAGCATTAATTACGCATCTTCAGTCCAATAGTCATGGTAGAAGTTCTCATTTGCAATCATAAACAGCAAATCCATTTTTCTTTGCCCCCTCGCGATTACTGTTGAATTAGACGGTTACAAAGAAACTGAAATGAGTCAGTCCATTGACTTGCCCATAAACGACTAGCCGCCAAAGTGCCTTAGATGGGAGTTATGATTGATAATGATTACGAAACATAACTGTGTAGGCTCATATGTTTATAAGTATGAAAATAGAATTTTTACACATATATATTTAATCTAATAGTATCAGATTCATGAAATATTACGTAGATGATTATAAAGAGAAACCTGTATTTCCTAGGATTATTTTTCGTTAATTTTACTATTGGAAAATAACCTTTTATTTTTATAACAGAATATATTAAGCTTTGAAAAACTAAATTTAAATTCAAAACTGTATATTCATTCTAATAGTTTTACTTATATATAATATATAACTACTGCTGAATGGTATTTCAAAGCATCAATGTATGGATATGTAAAACAACTTGTACAAATTTAACTTACTCTTTAAACATAATAGTAGGTATTTACACCCAGTATTGCATTTGAAAATTCAACATTCCATCTCTAATACTTTTGAAAATTAATCAAATATTAAAAACTAAATAAAGAATGATTTGTGAAAAGCCCCACAGGGGGGGGGGCGAAATAGTTCTCTGTAAACTATATTTAAAATTTTCCGAAACATAATAATGTATAGTAATTTCTATATCTATTATACTACATTACAAAAACTTTAAAATAAGAATTTTAACAAAACGGCTATGTAATTTTAATTTTTGTCGTCTTTCAGGACGGTAAAATTTAAAAGATTAATATCAAGCTATGAAAGAGTACCTAAATGGTACGAGGTCATATTGTCATGTATTATTGCCCATTATAATAAAACATAAATAAAAGATTTATTTCCCTTAGTAAAACTTTTCTCTGAAACATTTGAAATAAGCTATAGAAACACAACCCAACAAGATTCAAAATCCAATGGGAAAAATAACTGGTTGAAAATTAATTTACAGGCATAATGTAGTCTTACTGAAGTAATGTCAATAAAAATTAATGCTGTATAAAAAAAAAGCTAAAAACAAATTAATGGATACTATATCGTACAAAATTTCTTTTCTTACATATTGTAACTTAAACTTCTACATTCGTGTTGTGTTTAAAGTTTTCCCATTTGTTTCAAAAGAAAACTGAACAAGGAAGTTTCAAGATTTAAAAAAATTTTTAACATTTAATTAATTTCAGAAAGCGCGACTTCTTAGCAAAGAAAAGCAATAAAGAGAGTATTATTTTTAACCATAAACTGTCCATTTAAAATTTTTCATAGGAAATTACAGAAAAATTAATTCATTTCTAGATGAAACAAGAAAATTAATTATTAAGTATTTAAGCACACTCATGGAATATACAAAGTATAATTAGTGACCCTTCGATTCAAATTATCAATTAACCATACGATCCTTCAATATCAAATAATCTCTCACATTATTTTCGCAAATTTTTATCTTATTTAAAATGTAATAAACAAATTAACAGCTAGCTTTATCTTTTTGTTAAATACTAGTACTGCTAGTTTTTTTTTATGAAGTATGATCACAAAATATTTTGCAGAAGAATTTAATTCCCTAATTTTTTTTTATATTGAAGCCACAACAATAACATACTTATGACAAATTATCTTGCAATTAAAGTTGCACTTAGTTTTACAAAAGAAATTATATCTGCTATTACCTGAATATTAAAAAGATATGCAAAAATTTAAAATTAAGAAAAAACAGTAAATATGAGTGTAAATGTACCAAAATAAATACGAGTATTGATAAATGCTTAACTCACACACGCTGATAAGACTTTTCTAGAAGAGGATTACATGTACACCAATGTCCAAAATTAATGTCACAAACACAAAATCGGTGATGACTGGAGAAACAATCGGCTTATTGCAACAAAATTTGGCTTATTATGGGAGAAAGCATTTAGCAATAAAACAATATGGAAATGAGATGAATTGTTAAATAAGATACAGGTTATATATATCAAAAACGGTCCAATCAGGATGCATTATATCTCGGCAAAGGTCCATCTAATATGAAGTATGGCCAGCTTGTACTGCTAAACAAGCCTAATAACGAGCCATCATTCTGTTTATGATGGTGTAGAGAAATGCTTGTGGCAATAAATTCCAAGGTAACAAGAAGCCATCAAAATAAAAAAAAAGTTCTAGAACCGCTGTCTCCCTATGTTGTCCAGCACTTTATACAAAATATCGAACCTGTGCAGGTGCCATTACTTTTGGATGACCTTGTCAAGGCTTTTTGATGATCATACAACTTGTTTTTTGAACAGATTTCATAATCTAGATACAACTTCCTTTGCCACTTGTAGCCAACAAACCACCTCCGCGTGAGATTTCCCAGCTTCAAGCCTGCCAACGGTTCTTCATCATCTAGCCTAAATCATCTAAGAGAACATGAGAACTCATTCTCATTGCAAACAGTCAAAATTGCAGGTTTTGACGTAATATTCTCAACATTACAGGCAAAATTCTCAAATGCTTAAACAGTCACACACACACACACACAAATCGAATTACAAAGAAACTGTCTAGTTAACATGTACTTACACTTATATGAACATAACTAAACAGGCCTCTAAAAGTTCAGAGATACGCCGTATATTTTTCGTTTTAAATTTCAATATAATATTTTTCTCTAATATAATATCAACGATTCAGTACATTATGCGAAATGTGATTGCAAATTCTGGATATTATAAGCAAAAACACCTAAGAAATTTAGATTTTTTTATGAAAAGTTTATATTTTTGTGAACACAATGAAAATCCATACAAACATTGAAAATAGCTCGTAAAATATTTTTTGAAAGTGACAAATTATTTCTGGTTTTTTTTTTATGATACAAAGAAATTAAACAGATATGATACTTCAGGGATGGTGAACCATTGGTACGCGTGCCATTCATGGCACGTGGAACAATATTTTGGGCACGCCACCGATCAAAACGGTTTGCATTTTAGTTCAGAAACTATATTATAACAAAGAGTCCCAAACATGAAAAAAAAATTTCAAAGATTAAAATGTACATGAGAAACCACAAAGATATATAGTAATTGAAGAAATTACTTCCATTCAAGATTGATTCTTCAATCAGGGAGTTCTGAATGGGATTTTCTCAGTTCAAAATTTTTCAGAAAAGCGCAAGCTTATTATGCACCCTGATGTGACATTATTTGATAAACTGAACATACCCCAATTCGATTGGTTGGAATTTGAAAAATTTAAAATGCAAATTATTGATTTCTAGACTAGTTCAATATGGATTCAAAAATGTATTGAAACAAGGAAAAAATTGGAATTGATTGAAACATAACAAGCAATATAAATAATACACTAGTAACGAAATTTTGGAAACATGGAATTCGATTCCAGACACATTTAACTGTTTGAAGAAGCAGGCCATGCTATTTTAACCATATTTTCGTCAACCTATGCCTACGAGTCATTATTTTCAGAGATGAATAACAATAACCCTCTAAGCGGTCTGCACTTAAAGTCTTGCCATTCTGGAGATGCTTCAAAAATGCACCGCACATATTTTTTTGTTTTCAGGTGGAGTTCTCAAAATCGATTGAGCCGTATATTTAAGAATACGGCTCGGCCGCTTTTTGGGAATCTTGCTTGAAGGCAGAAAAAGCATCTCTAGAATGGCGGAATTTTACGTGCAGACAGCTTGGAGGGTTAAAGACTCGTTTAGAAACCGTTTGGTAGATGATTCCAATTCAGCATACATTCTGCTAAAAGTGTAACATCTTACAATCCTAATATAAGTTATTTGTCATCTATATACGTATATATACTCTGCAACAACAAACGTCAAACTAATGTTACTTAAATTTAATTACATGTATAGCTGAAACATTTACTACTCTACAGTGCAAAACGTATTTTTTCGTAGTAAATAAAGAATTTTGTGAAGTTAGTATTTAGTTTTTTTATTTTCCCAATAATCACAAGTCAAAATTATATGATGGCACGTCTATACCTCATTAAGAATTTCTTTAGAAAAAATGGCTCGTTGATCCATAAAGGGGGTTCGCCATCCCTGTTATACTTATTTAAATTCTTATTGGTTCAATAAATGCTCAAGTCACACGGACACTTTACTGCATGTTTTTCATGCTCAGAATCATAAAACATTTCGTCAAATATTTCTCAAAAAATTGGAAGAAATGCCTAAAATCCAAAATGTTCGGAGACTTAACTATATAGTACATATATGTACATCTTCAAAAATACGAGAAAAAAAATCAGTTAATTGTATATTTTGCTATTTAAAAAAAGGTCTAAAATAATATTTAACATAATCTTGCAACTTTTTCTATCTTATTCGGTGCTGAATTTTTGATTAAACGTAAAAGAGGAAATAACAAGCACGTATTTCCCCTTCTTTATTATGATTGCTGATAAGCTATAAATGGAAATTACAGAAAGCCTTTTTCTAGAGATTGGAGCATCAAAAGAAACAAAACAACACATCCAACAAAAGAAACTCACATTTAAAACTTTTAAAAGATGCCACAACATCACTTAAAGTTCAAGGACAGAATATATTCCAACACTATAAAAAAGAGGAATTTTACTGGATACTGAATTAATAGTTCTATTGAATTCTACTCTGTGGTTTGTCGAAAAACAAAAGAAAATGAAACTTTTGATTTCATGGAAACTTATCACGGGCAGTTGAAGTATTTTTCCATTTTTCACATTTTTTGAATGTACTTGTAAATATATTTTTCGGTTTACCATTTAAGAAATATTTTTAACACATGGGCATCATATAGTGAAAAAATAGTTTAAAAAATTTGATCAGTAATCAAATTTGATATGAGAGAAGCATTAAAATATAGTATAACATACTCCCTAATTTATATAATTTATTTTTTAAAATTTCCTTTCAATTTTAATCATGTAGATCTAGTTTAACGTACAGTTTCTATGCATACACACAATCCAGTCATATAATTTTATATAAAAAAAAAGGTAAAATAATAAAAATTTTAATTTTGTATCATAAAATATGAGGATTGTAATAATTGTTTTTAAACACAGAATTTTTTACTTCCTCTCTAGTCTCTTTATATGAATGTGAAAATAATTGTATTAAATCCCAGAAACCAGTCTCATGAAATTAACCGTAATAAATTCTAGAATAAATTTTATTTACCACAAATTACTTCAAATTTCAGCCAAAGACAAAACAAAAAATTCAATGGGAAAAAAGTAGTGCAGGAGTGGTGAATCTTTAAGGATCAACATGCCATCGACGCTCAGTCAAATAATTTTGACTCGTGATTATTGGGAAAATAATAAAATTAAATACGAACAGCTCAAAACTCTTTACTTGCTATGAAAAAATACATTTTGACCTGTATAGTAGTAAATGTTTTAGTTATACGTGTAATTCAAATTAAAGTAATATTAGTGTGACTTCTGTTGTTGCAGATTATATATAAATGACAAATATCTTATATTAGGATTGTAAGGTGGTACTTTCAGCAGAATGCATGCTGAATTGGAGTCATCTACCAAACGGTTTCTGTGGGAGAGTTTTTAATGTCATTCATCTCTGAAAATAATGACTCGCAGAGATAAGTAGATGAAATATGGTTAAAATAGCATTAAATAGCTTCTTCAAACACTTAAATGTGAATGGAATTGAATTTTATGCTTCCAAAATTTCGTTACTGGCATTTTTACTTATACTGCTTATTAATCTTTCTGTTTCAGTCAAATCCAACTTTTTCCTTGTTTCGATAAATTTTTGAATTCATATTGAACTAGACTGGAGATTAATCAGAGTTGCACGTCAAATTCTTCAATTTCCAACCGATCGAATTGGGACTTCAGTTCATCAAATGAAGCTACATCAGAGTACACAATAAACTTAAGCGTTTCCGATAATCCTTTGAACAGAGAAAATCTAGCTGAAAACTCCTTGATTAAAAAATCAGTTACAGAAATAAACTCTTCAATAACTTTTTCTTCGTTTGGTTTATCATGTGCATCTATGCCTTCGATATTTTTTTTAAAATTTTGTATGTACTTTAAGTTTTTTTTTTTTTTTTTATTAATAAAAAATAAAAAAACAAACGAGTGTGTTCCCCTCCACCCCGCGACCCATCATTCGCAATTGTTCGTAATACTTCATTGTAAATTTTTTTTTAAAACTGTTTTGATCTGTAGCATGCCCAAAATATTGCGTCGCGTGCCCTCAATGGCACGCGTGCCATTGGTTCGCCATCCCTGGGGTTGTGCTTTCGAGCGAGTTTCATCAGCCATTAACTCTGAATTCATTAAGCCTCAGAAATTCTGACAAAATTAATTTTCTTTCTCTTTATATATATAATGTATGGCCGTGGAAGTCTAGCAGTCAAGGTATCAGATCGTGGCTGGCTTGTCACGAGTTCGCCATGTAGGGGAGCGATGCTCATTAAATCTGTCGAGAGCTCAAACGTCCTCCCGTTGATGTGGTGGGGTAGTTAGGAGGGGGATGCCAACTCAGGTGGCGTCCTCGTCACTTGACCATGGCTCAAAATGACGAGGTCCGTCGCCAAAAGGTCTCGTGTAGCTGAACAGTGCGACGTTAATATTCACGTGTACTCCCTTATATATAATATATAATGTAATGTAATAATAGAAGGAAACTAATTTCTTCAACAAAAAAGTTGAGTATCGAGTTGCTTAGATCTTAAAATACCAATCTATAGTTTTTCAGACTTCTTTTTTTAATATGGGAAAAACATATTGAATTTATATTTTAAGTTAATATTTTTTTTTCACAGAATAAAAAACATCTAATATATCATATAAACGTATAACAAAATTCTATCTACACATTTTCTTTTGAAAAATACGCAAGTCTTCTAAAAGATGATAATTTTAGTTATAAGAAAAAGCACATAATAAACTTCTTGAATATAAAAATTTTATGACTAGAATTTTTTCTAGGAAATTAATTTATCTAGATAAAAGATTAAACTACAGCCTTATAAAAATTCTTATTAAATCTATACTTCTTTATTCCTCCGAAGCTTGCACAACGACAAAATCAGAGGAAGTGCTCAGAGTATTTGAACGGAAAGTACTGGGTAGTATTTTGGGTGCAAAACTGATTTATAGAAGCTGAAATAAATATAACTTTACCATATCTTTACGGAGCCATACATTATAAATTTTATCAAAAATCAAAGAATGAAATAGATTGGCCATCTGATCCATATGAAGGAGAGGAGAGAGCACTATAAAGTGAACGTTCCTGGTTCTGGAGGCAGATTCAAACTCAATTGGATTGACTCTTTTGAAACAAATTTAGATATCTTAAGGATGAATAAACGGAGGACATTTGCCTACAAAAAACTGTCTAGAAGGACATTTGTCTACAAAAAACTGGCTAGGAGGACATTTGTCTACAAAAAACTGGCTAGGAGGACATTTACCTACAAAAGACTAGCTAGGACTGGGATGGCGAACAAATGGCACGCGACACAATATTTTGGGCACGCCACCGATCAGAACGGTTTGCATTTTAGTTTAAAATCACAAAGTTCACACAATGAAGTACTACGATCAACATGAGTAATTGGTCATGGTGCGTCGGGAGTACACTAGTTGGTTATTGTCTTGTCTTAGTTACTTTGTGGACAACAATTGCTATTGATACGAAGTTAGTGTACACAAAGCATAGTAAATTTCGTTGACACAACTATATTTTAATGTTATATTTACGATTTTTAACCGTTATTTAACATGGCTAATTCAGCAAAAAGAAAAAAAAACAGTAAGTGCAAGATAGCAAGTGTAAAAGAGAATTTCAAACTTGGTGAACAGAGAAATACGGCATGATTAGTAAAGGCGACAAAGTGGTGAGTGTTTTATGTTCTGTAGCAGTTGTATGCAGAACATCGTCTGTAAAACGGATTCCAAACACATTTAACGGTTTGAAGAAGCTGATTTATGCTATTTTAACCATATTTCCATGCACCTATGCTTACGAGTTATTATTTTTAGAAAGGAATAACATAAAAAACTCGCTTAGAAACCATTTGGCAGGTGATTCCAATTCAGCCTGCATTCTGCTAAAAGTAACATCTTACAATCCTCATACGAGTTATTTGACATCTAACCTGCAAAAAGTCCCACAAATATTATTTAAATTTGAGTTACGCGTATAACATAAACATTTACTACTATATAGTGCAAAATTTAATTTTTGGTAGTAAATAAAGAGTTTTGATTTGTTATAGTATTTAGTTTTATTATTTTCCCAATTATCACAAGTCAAAACTATTTAACGGCACGTCTATATATCATTAAACATTTTTTAAGAAAAAATGGCACGTTGATCCGTAAATGTTCACCTCCCCTGGGCTAGAAAGACATTTTTTGAAAAGGCTAGCTCTCCCCCCCCCCCCCTCTCCGGGAGCTGGCGGGCACCCGAAGCTGGAGAAGAATCTACACAAAATTAATTTTAAATAAAATTAAACCTTATTTTGATTTTACCTTCCACAAATTCAAAATTAATCAAAAGTTTAATAAAAAATTTTCCAATGTCCCAGGATAAACATATTTGCATTTTATACATTATGCCTGCATATACAATGAACGCATAACGCGAAACAAAATAATACAACGGTTCCGAAAAACTACTATGTATTTTTATGCATTTTTTTCTCTTAACGCGAAAAGAAAATCACTTAACATGAAAAAATTTCCCTTCTGTGAATTAACAATATTCCGAAAACACCAGCCGCACAGGCGAGATTTAAGAGGGGTGTGAAAGAAAAGAAATCGGTGATTTCACATGTGTTTCGTAGTAAAGAGGCTAACTTGGCATTGAAACACCCTCGGAATAGCCTGTGACAAGCCACATTTATTTAAGCTACTTTTTCTCTCCACCCCTACTAACGCCGCACACTAACATCTCATCTCACATCAGTTGGTTTTGGAATTCGGTGACGAATACATCGCATAGTAAAAATCAGTGTGTTTGGTTCGCGGTATTTCCCCCTCACCCTATTTTAGAAGAATTTTTTTACGAGCACAATAGCAAAGAGCTCAAGGGGAAAGTAAACTTCTATTTCGCTTAAAATGAAGTTGGAGCTTCTTTTGGCTGGTGATCAAAAACAGAAGAAATTGAAAATTTTCTATTTAATTTCTTTAAGATCTTATGAATGTTTTTTGTTTCATTGATTTTTATTTAATACGTGCATATTCATGCATTTATGTAAATATAATGTAATTAATTTTGCTGTATACATGTCCTCTCCCCTTTGTTTTTTGCAATATCCCTTAACAAAAAATTCTTTTAACAGGAAAAAAGGATTTCAGTCCCTTCAGTTTCGTGTTAAACGATTTTCATTGAATATATATATATAAAATAAAAGTGAAGAAGTACTAAAACCTACAGTGCTAAAGCAGGAAGAAATTGGAATTCACCAGACACAACAAATGTAGATACAAAAAAGTCTTTGGAATAAACTGGAGACCTATTATGATTTCTAAAGCTGTCGCTGAATTAGGGTTAGCAATGCTTTATGGATCCAACCTTCCCCGTACAGCAGAAACTTTCGACATAATAGGAAGAAAAAAAAACCACCAAGTTGAAAAGTTAAGCCTAATACAACAAGTGGAAGAAAAACCTGATAGTATATTAAAATGAAGCTAAGAAAAGAGAACAATAATGAATGTCTCAAGGAGAGGAATATATATATTCTCAAGGAGGGAGAGAGGGGCCAGGGTCGAAAGTCCAACACATTCTCGTATCATACCCCAATACGCCGCCAAACATATTCTCTTCATTTTGTCGATTGTCGGGAACAAAAAAAAACAGTAAAAAATAAATTATTTAATAAATAATTAACATTAGTCAATAAAACAAATTATTAATAACAAATATTTAATGAAATTTAACGCACTATATGCATAGAATTATACTGAATCGACAAAAAAATCAAGAGCGAGGGGGGGGTATGAACCCCTCCCCCTTGTATGCGCCACTGATAAAAAAAATATATGCATATAGCATACAAATATTTTAAAAATATTATGGAAAAATTTTTAATTCAGTTTTTTTATACGCCATTTAAAAAAACACAAAGTAGAGATTTGGAGAGGAAAATTTAATCTCATGCACAATCATTTATCAGATGTAATAAATAATTTAAGTGTTCTCATGGTGAGCACAATAACTTTTGCCATGTGACAAGTAAACACTTTACTTCTGACATTTATATTATCCGAACGCCAGAATTGATTGATTGATAATGAATATTAAAAATTCCTTTATGAGGAAAATAAAACCTCTAATACACTTCCAGATTTTTATTATCAGAGAAATAAAATTAAATTTCATTATACTTTTTTTCAAAAAAGGAAAGGAATCTTTTATCATTTGTATTATATAAAAACTACGTCGTCGCTAAGCCTTCAAATATATACAGCATCATCTTAACACAAAAATGACAACTGAAGAAAAAGAACAGTCCCGTTACTCAATATATTTGTTACCTCTTTTAAGTTCTTATCTAACTTCAAAGAGTTATATATACATATCATAAAAAAATAAAAAATGTATGAAAGAATATATACAGAATGGAACGAGCATGAAAAAGCAATTGAAACAATTCATCATCTCAAATGATCAAAGAGTTTTAAAAAAGCAAATTATTTTTCTTTCTTTTTACTGTTCAAAATTCCAAGGAAGCGGTGTCAACATGAAGTGCAAATAAGGAAGAGGAATCATTAGGGAATTTTATTTAAACACGGTTATCAAGGTTACTATTTTGCATACAAGGAAAAGGTTGTTTTAATTTCACCTAACGCGGCTCAATAGACTTGAAACATTGTTGTAACAGAATTTTCTCGTTATTTTGATGTAATCAAATTGACTGCAATCCTCTAGAAAGCTTCGTGTTTGTTCTTTGTGTTTGGGGAAATACATTGGAAAGTAAATATTTTTTTATGGATTTTTATTTAAATAGTGGTCAAGAGCTTTATAGCAAAAAGACTAATGCTAGTTCTACAAAAACGAGGGTTTTATTATATTATAAATTTCTACTAAATGAAAATGACATGAAATTATACAAAATATAATTCCTATTAATACGTTCTCTTGTTTATAAGAAAAGAATTGTAAAATTAGTTTTGTTTCTCTCATAGATTTTACTTCAGTAAAACATTTATATTTATTTAATTAAGTCTAAATTAAATATACCGGAAAGAAGGATCAAATCAAAATCTTAACTTTCAAATCATTCTACTTCATGAAACATATTATGAAAAATCGTAAAATGTCTTACAACAAATTTAAAAAGATATTACGTGTATATTCTTCAAATTTAAAAGCATGAAATTCACATTCCAACTATCGCCGCACAAAAGAACTTGGGCTATTTCCTGTAAAAAATTATCTAAAATAAAACCGGATAACGGACGCAATTTAGCTACTTTCTACATAATTCAAGAATTGTAAAATCAAATGTTATTTTACAAAACTATCAAGCAATAAAATATGCGCACAAAGTTTTTTTTTTAAAAAAAAATTCCGTCTTATTACAGAGGATCTACCTTTAAGAGTATCAATCTTCAAACAATGCCTTTTTTCAGATCATTAATACATACAGAAGAAGAATTAGATAAATTTAAATACAGTAAATTTTTTAAGACTATTACCTCAAGTCTGGGTGTTGTAGCGTCTGGGACTTAACACATTTGTAGAGATTTGTTAGATAGAGATTATATTCGCAATTAGATTTATAGAGTATAAATTGCGAAGAGAGCTGCACTTGCATTATAACTGAAAGAATGCGAAAACTGGTCGTAGAAGTTGAAAACCTAAAATCAACATAAAATAGCACACACACACACACATTAAAACCTTAAAATTTATTATAATAACATTTGCTCATCAGTAAGATTTTTTAATCTTCCATTGATTAGAAAATTGGTCAACCACTGATTGGAAAATTGGCAATTGAGGTTTCAGCTTCAGTGTCTGCTTCGAATAAGAATGCCATGATGCTGGCATACACTGCGATTCAAAATTATCAATTACTGTGTTATTAGCAGCCATAGAAAAATAATACCACGTTAGTTATATGAAAAATAAAACAAAACATTTTATTATTTTGATTGTATTTTGACTAATGTGTAAAAAAAAAGCAAATCAGTTCTCATTCTTCACACCCCATTTTCCCTGAAACTAGATTAATTTTTAACTTCTTAATTTAATTCTATTTCTTTCATGAAATATTTTCTCTTTGCTTTCTAAACAACATAGAACTTTGTTTGACAGTTGAGCTTAATATTTTCATAGAAGAAATATTTGACTATTTATTGCTTCTGTTTAAGAAATAGTTATTTGCTTAAGAAAAGGAATATAAATAATCGGCTATTCAAAATTCGACATAACTACGCAAGTATTTGATTTAAAATCAAATAAATTAATGCTACGAAAAGATTGAAAGTTAAATCCCAAAATAAATATATACTTATGTACTAGAATTACATTCTTTATTTTCTTCATATAATCCAGTGATTCTCAACTTTTTTTTTGTTGCGGTACACTTAACAATTTAAAAATTTGGCGGCGCACTAACAATAAAATAAGTTTAAAAGAATTTTACTTATCTGTAATATACTATGTAAAATAGAGTTTATGATAATAATTTTCGATGTTAAATAAAATAATATTAACGACAAAGATAACAAAATGCTTATTGAATAATTAATAACAAATTAATAATAAGAATACATTTAATGCGAAATTTGAACTTGATGATGTTTGATCATTTCGTTTATATTTGATCGTAAAAGTGATAATGCTACTCTCTCATTTTGTCGTCTACATTTAAAAGGCTCGATCTTTTTTTTTTATTTTTATAATTATATATATATATCTGCTGAAAATTCGAATTCACGTAAATAAGATGTAGAGAGTTGTAATAATATTTGTAAAGCTTTTTTTGGCTATTATGAGATAATAGCCTCTAATTTTAATCCAAAATGAATTATTTGACTCTTCCGAATGTTTTGAAATTAAATCTCAATTATTACACAGAGCAAAATTAGTTTTTCCTTTCATTCAAAGCTAGTTCATATACAGATGTATCTCTACACAAAAGGATTCGAACCAATCAAATTTTTTTAAATCCATCTATCCACGAAAGGATAAGTTAAATATATCACGAATACCGTTAGTTTATTTTTATAAAATGGCCGAATTATTCGGTTCTGTGTTTCATTTTTTTTCTCAAAGTATAGCTAATAATTTTTAAAAAAACTGGTGGCACACAAAACCGCTGTGGCACAGAGATTGAGTATCACTGATATAATCTCTCAAGTACATAAATAAATGATATTTTTTATATGATATATTTATTTATATGGAATATTTTCAATGTCATAATAGTTATTTGAAAATAACTCAATTGATAAGTCATATTTCCCATTGATTTTTGAAAGTTATAAATATAAAATTCACACTTTATCATACAATACAATAATTACCATCAAGTTTATTTAAAACCGATATTGAAAACAAAACAACTTTCCTTTTCCAAGAATTGGCAAGACGATGTAGTTAAGACATTAGAACTCATTTGATTCGAAAATTACTTTGGGTCTTTTCATTACCTGACATCTAATTACAGCAAAAGTGTGAAACGTTCCTAAGAGTTTAAAAAATTAATATTTACATAGCTCAACGATATCATTGTGGTGTAATTGTTCATTTGCATAAAACTGTCAAGTGGTCACTCAGCGTACTTAAAAAAAACATCACGTTATTTATTTGAATTTATAAACGTAAAACAATTAAAAAGGATGCGTGGGTTAATTTTAAAAATAATATATTCACTATTTCGTTTTTTAAATCTGTTTTGAGGTGAAGGGTAGTTTTACGAAGTTAAATAATGAAACAAGAATTATTCAAGCATCTTTCTGTGCGTTAACTAGTATAAGGGAACCATATGAAAACAAAATAAAGTAGTTCAGCTTTGAATTTTAGTTAGTAGAGACTTTCTGTGTTGAATATCAAGGTCCTAAGGGTTGTTTTCGAAATTTTCAATTATTTTTTCAAAAGCAGAAGCTCCCACATTTCATTTGGCATAAAATACTCTAAAGCCCTTCTTAATTAATACTAATGAGTTTCTGATGTTTTTTCAGTTTTTAAACTCAAACATAGCTTTTTAATCATTTCATAGATTGGAATCTTGTTCGCGAGCTAAAAACGGCTCGGTGATCAAAACTGATACTTTTCTAATTAGATGTCATTTTTCATTCCATTTTATTAGCAAACAAATTGTTTTATATATGTATACATTCAAGAATATTAGTAACGGATCTATTAATCAAGTGGGACAAGGACTGTTGCATCATAAAGACAATCTAATAGTTAAAAGTACTACTCTATTTTTCAATATTACAATTTTCTATACATTAACTTATGCATTAATAATGACATAAAACATAAAAACATTGCTTTAATATTTTATTAAATACTTGACTTTTTAATCACAAGAAATATTGGTATTTCAATCATTCCTATCGCGAAATTGCTTTCGGAATCTGCTCAAAAAATTTACTTTAACATGGTTTGAAATAAAACAACAGCCAATTAAAACCCTTCA
Organism: Trichonephila inaurata madagascariensis; assembly: GCA_019973955.1. Taxonomy (NCBI): domain Eukaryota; kingdom Metazoa; phylum Arthropoda; class Arachnida; order Araneae; family Nephilidae; genus Trichonephila; species Trichonephila inaurata. The sequence continues at coordinate 305,235 of BMAV01026562.1, read as the reverse complement.
GGAAATAAACAAAGTTTCATATTGGACAGGAATGTTCGCTCAATCTTAACTATGTAGCTACGACTACAAAACTTGGCTGAAACGAAAACTTTTCTCCCGCGAGGTTACAAAAAGAGCTCCGTGTCACTTGTACCGTTGTTCCTTGGAGAAGTGGGAAATAATAATGGGTTGAAACGCAACTGCTAAGAAAAAGCGACGGAGGTGTTAGATACCATTAATTGCTCAATATCTTGCTCCTTTCTGTTTGCGTCTGAAGATCGATTAAAGGCCGCCTAAATGATCAGCCATTTAGGAGTCCGCAAGAACAGAAAGAAATAATGACTTAATCAATAGCACTTTCTATTGCATCGCTAATTTCACTTAATTAGTCAACTTTAATTGTGAATCGCGGTATTAATTATCAACAATTCAGGTTTTAAGATTCATATTACATGTCAATAAACAGAGAAATTATCGAATTCCTACATGACCGCTGATTTGCTGAGGGACCCTGGTATGAGGGGGATTTTCAATCAATCCGTGAAAAGTCGGAGGGAACGATGAAACAACGATTATCGATTAAACGGACTCTTTTCCAAAGGATTAATCAACTCTGTTTGTTTTGGGTGATTCATTAGCACTTTCAGATTCAAAGATACTTTAAATATAATTAGCCCATTCAACAAAATTGGAAGAAAAAAAGATCTTCGAATTTTCTTTGTCTTTACCGATATTACACCTCATAAAATTCGAAATTAGTTAGAGGTCCCTGGAAGAAAATTTTTATTTCGTCGGACATCTCGCACTGTCGTTTTGCGTTTAGCCACAAGATAAGAGTCATTTGTAAGCCGAACTCAAAAGTATCCTTTCAGTTTAAAAGTTTCGATAAAAGGAATCGGATTTCAAAATGCAGTCTTCAACCGAAAAATATATTAATCTAACGATGAATTACACAGAGATTATTACCGAGTAGAAGTTGTACGGGTTTTTTTCCCATAAAAATAACACGTTAATGACCGCAATAAGACCCAGAACATTCATTACCCGCTTAATATTTTCTAATATAATCCTATGCAATTAGGAAACGGGTCTAATTTTTTAAAAATAAAATTTAGGCAAATTAAGACGACTTGAAGATAAAAAGAATTTTTTTTTTTTAGAGAATATATATAAAAATATTTCATACATAATATTTTTCTTATTCAAGCAGAAAAAAGTGTTTTTCTGGATGATCTCTATTTGTGTTTAATTATCAGATTTGGATCACATGGAAAAAGTGATCTGGACAATTTTAGGGTTGAAAGCTTTGCAAATAGAAAGCTTCTTTAGGTTGCAGATAAGATGTGTCATTTAGCGTTTATCCCCATCTTATTGTGGTGACAGAAGAAGGAAATTAGAAAATAAAAATATTAATCTACAACTTTGCAAAATAATTAACAGTATCACAATTGAAGTTTGAAAACCATGAAGAACATTTACGGTATTCTAAGAGAAAATATATATAATCTCTAACTAAATAATCAATTAAAAGCAAAAATTCATAGCGTTGAAACATAATAATTCATTGCTGTTTAAATATATATAATTTCGATTGATTTACTGAAAGTGAATAGCAAACGTAAAGTCTTCCATTACAGCTATCATTTTTTTTAATTTACGTTAAATTACACTGACTGTTAATTAAAACACTGAATGTACTTTAATTTATATTGCTTTAAACTGTATTGAGGCCTGAAAAACAATTTTTTCTTCATTTCATTAATCAGAGAAATAGTCATCCAAAAATGTAGGACTCCGGGTCAGTTTTGTTCTTTTGTAATTGTGATAGATACTTTAATCGGATTATATAGGATAATATTTAAAATAGGATATATTTGGTATACATGTACATATGTAAGTACGACTTAAAAACAGACAGAATCAATTTAAGCTTTTAACTTCGATAATTTTCAAAGAATTGCCAGCACTTGAAAAGTACTTAAGTGAAATAAAGTAACATAATACGTTGAAAACGAATTTTACCCAATACATAATTTTTCACTAGTCAAAATGAGAATAAAAAAATATTCGGTTCAAATCCTTAGTCGAGCAAAATATTAGCAAAGATTCTTTTTTTTTATTCAATGCTTCGGTGCTGGTTTTTTTATGCATCTGCGTAACAAAGTTGCCTGTTTTGCGATAAAAATTCTTTTTAGTATTTATAATATTGAACATTCCTTTCTCTTTGTAACATCTAAAGGAAAAACGCATTTTTAACTTCACTCGATTGAAAAACGTCACAGAAATAAAAAATCCTAATATATATATTTGAATTACAATTTGTCTTTTATTATTTTATTTTATTGTACTATATATATATAATTTGGATTACACATTTTCTTTGTATGATTCATTTGAAAAATCGCTGTTTTGATCTCTCAGTACACGTGTGTTTGTGGTGTTTCCTTTTACAGCTACATTATCTCTCTCTCTATGTTATTACGCCGATTCTCGTATTTAGGTTTACAATACATCCGGTGTGTTAAGTGGGAATATCCTGTTTTGAGGATCTGGTTCAGGCGTATTTTGTGGCTATATCGTGATAATGGAAATAATATAATATGAAATAGAGAATCATAAATACTAGAAAGAGAAGTATAACAGAATAAATTCTGTTATATTTGAAACAGTGCTATTCACAAAATATTGTTGATATAAAGTGAAAGGAATGTAAAACTAACGAATAGACAAAAATAGAAACAATAATGAGTTTTTTCTCCCTTGTTATTTTTAAAAATGATTTAATTTCTGGCTTTCGCAGTTTCTAAACAAAAAAAACTTGAAAATAAACGCCAACCATTTATTTTTTCAATAAATTTATTCTTCCAAATAAAATCATGTTTAGTTTTAGAAATTGCGGCGTGCAATAACACAAATTTAATTTTTGTGACATTTTAAATTATAAAAAATATAAGATTTTCCCTTATGTAGCAGTGTAAGACGTTTCATAGAATAGCTACATTGTTTAAGATGATAAATGTGTTGCAATCAATTGAAATTCATATCACTTATAATATTTAATAAATATTTTCATATCTCAAACTGATCTTAAACAAATTTTATTCCACTTTTTCACACAAAAAAATTGTTTGGAAACCCTCTTATTAACCAAACCCGAATTTTGGGTTAAAATAAAAGAGTTTTTACTTCAGTAATAAGACTTAGTTGCGTAATGTAACATTTTCCTCCTCATAAAACTCCTCGAAGTTAAACTAAAATTGTTCCAAGTCAAAAATATCTTTCTACGCGAAATAACTACATTGTTTCATATAATAAATTTTTAACTCGAGCATTTCAGATTCATAACTCCCCATACTTCCACCAACCATTAAAAAAAACCCATTTTAGACGAAAGCCGGCTTGACCAAAATCTTTCGTTACTTTTTAAAAAGATTTCACTAATCATTTGTCGAACACGGTAGAGTTCTTCCCGTGTCGTCCATCAAAAGGTTGGGGGGGGGGGGGGGGGCGGATTGTGGGACGTTTAAAGGTTGCCAGTGCGTGCTGGAATACCTACTTTTAATAGCGCCATTATCATGTTAATGAGTCTAAATTGATGGTGATCTGGCGACGAGCCAACTATTCACGTGACATTTCCACGTTGTCATCATCACTCCTCCTTCTTCCACAACGATTGAACTTCCGAAAGAGGAAAAGGATTTCAGGAATTAGTGATAGAGAGAGATTTCAACTCGTCACAACTAGTCTTGACTTGGGCTTTCGATTTTCAATCTGAAGACTAGCGTTGTCCGTTTACTAGTTACCTTCATAGATGTCATTGGTAATATAGTTGAAAAAAAGAACTCAAAAACACGCTTTTATGGTTAATCGAACT
>BMAV01026562.1:250410-290824 GCA_019973955.1 Trichonephila inaurata madagascariensis | reverse complement strand
ACAAAAAATTTTTCTAAAAATTTCAACGTAAATATATGAAACGTTTTATTAATTCAAACAAAAATACGCTAATTACGCTTAAATTCCTCTTACTTATTTACTTAAACGAGTATTTTTCCATTAAATTATTTCTTTTTTTTTTTTCATTTTCTAATATATTGGAAATTTCGGAACAAAAAATATCCTTCTTACTGAATTTTACGGTAAGCACTGCAGCTAATATATAAATATTCAATCTTAATTTCTCACTTCTCCAAATATCATTACCAACTAAAAAAACTTTCAAGTACTGCATTAGTTCCAGGACAGCACAACGTAAATTCAATAAGAATAAATTTTCATATGGAATGTGTTCATTTTTGAAATGGTTTAAGTATTTTCACCCATCTTTATCAATTTCAACGTGTTGATTTTCCAATTATTCTAATTTATTATAATTTAAATATGCATTCAGTCTTCTTTCTTCTTCAAACAGACACAATTGTCATCTATTTTAATATCAGGCATTTCTTTCCATTAAAACTCAAAACAATTTTCTATATATGCCCACTTTATTTGCAATAAAGTCAAAAAATGCCATTGAAAACTGTTATTTCCTGTGATATTTGTTTCAGGCCATTCTTCGACATATTGGAAACATGTTTGGTTCGTCTCTAAATACAGAGACTAACAGATCAGTATAAAAATATTGAAAAGGAGGGCACTTTTCGAGAAAGGACAGAACCTATAAAAGGAGGTCTGTCCTCCCTAAAGGAGGTCGATTGGTCACCTTAATATAAGCCAAGGTGCTTTTGAAAATTTCAACAAATGTGAGAAACATAAATAAAAAAACGTGTGAAATATTGAATCTGTTCATTTTTTACACTCTTTTGAATATATTTAAGATTTTTTGATTAAATTGAAGATGATGTGCTTGAATGTATATATATAAACGCAACTAAGAAAACCTATAGTTAATTGTTTCAACATATGACGCCTCGTAGTACAGTAACAAAAATACCCACGGACAATCATAAGTGACATCTAATCATTTCACAAGAATATTCTTCGTTTGCTCCGGAGACCTCAGTTTTTATAAGTTTCATCTGCCGGAAGCTATTAAAATAATATGACTTCCGGTAAAGACGTTTGTGATTGGTCAAAATTTGTGGATGACACAAGATTGCATCATCTTATTTTAAAAACGCAAACGTGACATTTTTTAGGAGAAAAAGTTGGGGTTATTTCCTGTAAGGCGGGTAAACTAAAAATTAATAATCATGTTAAGTCATGGAGGGCACAAGACTATTTTGAAATAAAGTCCTTCGAGAGAAAATTTAAGTGAATTATAACTTATATACATGGAGAGAGATAGAACCAGCTTGATAGAGCCAATGTTTGACTATTTGACTATAATTCTCTATTATCTCCTTACTGATATATGTTTAATTAAATCAGCCAATTTTTAATTGGATATATAAATAAATATATCGTTCAAAATAATTTTTAGTTTCTTTTTCAATAAATTATACAATTAGTATTTTTTATTCACCTCACAACGAATCATTTGTATAGAATTGTATGATTCAAAAACAGTTGCTTTAGCTTCAGTGTCGAGTATCTTGGATCATTTTGCAATATACAAACATTAGATTCCCTATTTTCTTTTTAAGAAACGTTTCTATATATAACTTGGATTAACAGTCACATAAAACGAAGCATGGAAATTTAAGCTAATTGATAATCTTCTTAAGGTATCCGACTACGTTCGGAACCGTCATTTTGCAAAAGCGTATAAATGGATAATATTTATGATATTTAGTGTCACTTAGATTAGAAAATGTATATAAAATTGTTTTAAGAATATTATTACAATAAAAAATTATATTTAAGTACAATATTTTGACAAAAAATGAACATAGAATGACCCATTTTCAAAATATTCTCTTTTTGTGAAAAATGCTTCTATCTTAATAATATTTTGTCTGTATAAAGCTCAGACCTCTGTACAGAGACTCAATTAGAATTTTTGAAATATACTACTTAGAAGTGAGTTTATCCATGTTTTACGACAACAGAGGGGAGAAATTTTAAGAAAAAAACGCCGATAATTATTTCAAATGGTTGTAACTCTGAGAATAATGTGATTTTTCAAAAATCATAGTTGAGCCTTGGTACAGAGGTCTGAGCTATATACAGGCAAAATAGTATTATAATAGAAGTATTTTTCACAAAACGAGAACATTTTGAAAAAAGGTTATTCTAAGTTAATTTTTAGCCGAAATATTGCATTTAAATAATTTTTTTTGTCAAAATGTCCTAAAAAAATTTTTATGCATGCATTCTCTAATCTAAGTGACACTAAATATCATGAAAAGTATCCCTTTATGCACCTTTTTAAAAAATCACGGTTACATATTCTACATAACTGAAATGACAAACGTCACTGAATGCTTAATTTATTCCTCTGCTTTCCTCAAGCAAATTTTCAAGGCCTAAACATCCCTTTTCCTGATATAAACCACCCGCTATCATCTTTATTTCGTAAGAAAAATAATAAAACAAGAATTATAACATTGAATTTATCTATGTTATCTATACACTTGCACATTATGAATAATTCACTAAGTAATAACTTCAAGAACTTTATAACTAAAAATTACGTATTTTCCGTAATATCCGACTTAAATATCCGTTTAGGTAAAATTACGTTTGGGGATATTAAAGTCAATTCTCTACAATTTTAAGATTTCATTAAAGCTGTTTCGCTTAAAGTTTTAAAATGAAGTGATAGAGAGAGAGTTTTAAATGTAATTAGCATACTCCAATTTCATTTTTCCCTTATCGATTAACATTGTCAGTAATTTATTAAGATACTTCTGAAGTGAAAGCGTTATAAACATATTTTCGAAGGAGTAAATTCAGTAGTTAATTTTTAGGCAAAAAAGTGGTTCATTACATTTAATAAATGTAATTTTTAATCAGTTTATTTAAAACTAATTTTTTTAAAAATAAGTAGTTATAGTTTTTAATGCGAGAATGAAATTGGTAATAAAAATAAATGGACTACAATAAAACTATCCTAACAGAAATTCATTCTAGTAATGATGAATTTGCAAGTAATAAATGCACACACGAAAGAGCTCTGATAAAAACAAAATAATAAGAAAAAAAGTTATTAAAGTAAGTTGATAATATGTAAATAAAATTTTTTAATTAAAAACATATACACACGCACGATTAAACAATAAAATAAATAAGTGTATTTGTAAACTTTTGCAATTATAACAATAATAAAAAAATTTATAAAAAACTCTGATGTCTAAAATTAAATTAATATAAATCCATTCATGCACATATACTTTTTAACAGTTCATTTCAGAATACACAAATCAAATATTAAATAAACCTCACCTTAACATTTAATTCAGCCATTTTTTCCTTAGTTGTCCTTATATACTTCAACATTTTGATTCTTTAAAAGTTAAATTCTGCAACTATCCTATACGATTAATCGTGAAGCAATATTTAACATTCTTTTTAAGCTCATTCAGGTACATAATAATTTTATTGTTCCTTTCTTCGAAAGACTTAAGACGACTTTTAAAGAAATGACTAGGCAACAAACCCTGTATTTACTCTCCATGACATATCAACACACCAACTAACTCTCACTTATGTCGCCTTAATCATACCCTAACGGATCAAGGACAACATGTTTTCAATCAAGTTTACTTAAAAGTGTTATCTTTGTGCGAGAGAGATGCTTTGGGTCACTGTCAACGTCCTCTAGAAGTGAAAAGGATACAAAAATTGAGTGTTGTAGCACTCGTTACAGACACGATTAAGTAACAATAAATGCTTATTACTTGATTTTATCAAATTCAGTTAGAATTTAACCTGGGTAATAAGTAACAATAAATGCTTATTACTTGATTTTGTCAAATTCAGTTAGAATTTAACCTGGGAATTGGTTTATGATATATGTATATATATACCCGTATTTCTCAATTCGTCTTAAAGAGAGATACTTAATATAAAAACCGGTGGATAACGCTCACCTATACTTTCAAGCTGCAATTTTTTTAATCTTTAGATATATTTGTCGTATAACGCGCGCGCACCCCCTTTTTTATGAAGAAACCTGAAATGTACGTGCGTAAATTTTAAGTGCGTATGTCCTTAAGTAATTTATTCGAGGCGCTATTCTAAGCATTAGAAGAAAAAAAATAGCATACCTCTAAAACTACAACCCTTTTTCATAAAGAATGTTCATTTCTTTTAAATAAACAGTATTTCGATACATATATGTCTTTTCTATGCTCATCGTTTCTTAATTTTTAAATCTCTCAATTTTATACTCGGCGTATAACGCGCACCCGTAAATTTCGATCTTATTTTTTGTGTTAAAAGTGCGCGTTATGCTCTGTATTTTACGATACTACTTCAATGTTACCTATTAACACTTATCAATTTTAAAGCAAAATTTAGTAAATAAAAATGAATTTCCCACAAGAGCACAATAGTACATACCCAAATTAGAAAATTTGCCAACCATTTTTAAGCTACGCATGATATTCGAATAAATTTTAACATTATTGTGAAGATTTAAACTCGTAAAAAAATAGTATTCTTTATCTATTGACTTAAAATTCCAAGGTATTTTTCTTGATTTACATGTGCTTATTCTATAAATAGCTGTTGTAAAGAAAAAAGAGTTTATGAAACATAATTTGAATGATATTTGCAAGTAAATCACTCAATAGATTGCTCAAAAGATTTCATTGGAGCTTTTTTTATTATACATATTCAGGATTCACTTATTAACACAAGAAAATTTGATATTTATCATGTGTAGTTTCACAAATAAATGAAGCTACTAAGCTGTAAATTAAATTAAATTCTAAAATGTTCCCTTGTAAGGTGTAGAGTTTGAGCGAAAGAAAAATATAACAAATTCAGAATTATTTTTCACCATTTGATTGTGGTGTCAAAATTCGTTGAAAAAGCTCTTCTGTTGCGACTCTAATTGAAAAAGTCAACTTAAGTTTATTATTACAACACAAAGCTTATTTATTCCCTAAATTTCAATATAAATATTGATGTCATTGAATGTATAACCATAGGTTCTATATTAAACCGGGTTTTTTTTTTTTTTTTTTTTTATAAAACTAAGGGAAAAAAAAGAGTTGTAATTAATATATATAACATACATTGACATACTATAAAATATACATATCCTAATGTCTTTTGAAGAAATAAAACCTCTTGGGTGTGATAGATAATACTACACAGTGAAAAATTCTAAAATACTTTCGTCTCATATCATTTTCCTTCCAATGAAGTGTTTCGCAATTTAACTAAATTCTATACTGTTTTAAAAATGAAGAATTTTCGTTAAAAATAAACGTAATATAACATGACAAAGTTAAACTTAACACAGCAAGATTAATTTAGTATTAATTGTTAACCTATACACATGCATGTGTTTCTACTGTTTAATTAAAGCATAATTATACAAAAATAGTTAATTCAAAAAGATTCTTAAGAGAATTTCTATTTAATGTTCCAATATTACATCTACGTATTTTGATATTTTACTAATTTATAAATGAAGCATCCAGTTTTTTCTCAAAAGTAATTTGATATTTTTTTTTTCCTTTACTTAAAATGAAATCTTTTGCACAGACCACATACAAATAAAATGGGAAAAAAATATTTTGTTTTCAAATAACATTCTATTAAATAAAAGCGCGTGGGTATTCTTTAAAACATGGCTATGTGAATGAAACATGACAATCGTATAAAACGGGAATTGAAGAATGACTCTTATGCAAAACATATAGTGATGTAGCATATGCTTATTCTTATTGTTTAACAACTAAAATAAAATAAATTAGCTATGAAAGTATTTTTATACGTCAACCATTATGCAGATAATCCAAAATGGATAAAAATAGAATGTAAATTCTCGACAAAGCGAAATCGAGAGGTATGGAAAAAGCTCGTATTACAAGTATTTAAAATAATTGGGGTAGAAATAAAAACCTGAAAAACTAAAACACTTTTTCAAGTATCTTTATCTCCATGGAAACAAACTACCTTTTATATCGTTAACAGAAGATTATCCAAAAATGCACCACATTGACGCATGGAAATAATGTAAATGCATTGCGCTCATTTGTGCCACAAACACTCTATAACGTACATATATAACAGTCTTCAACTCAGTTCTACAAATACTTCTTTTAAGAACGAAACTTCCGGGTTCCATGTTCCAATTTTATGAAATATTTAATCAAAAATTGAAAAATTAAACAAAAATTATTACAAAAATTTTAAAGATTTTCTATAATTAAAGAAATACATATCTCTACTAGATTTACCCCTAAATAAGACAGACTTTTTTGCAATTTTAATATGTTATAATATAAATTCCACAATTTTATCTTTATAGGAATCATTTACAAAATTGCACTTTATGTGTGATCTAAGATATAAAAACAAAAAATTATATCTTTTTTGTAGACAACAGTAGTTAAGATTCATGTTCAGTAGTCTTCGAATAGAGAATCTAAATTCAAGTCAAAAATAATAACTATAAAATAAAGTGAAGTATTTTTAGTAAAAGAGTTTCAGTTCATAAACTCTTCACGGCATCAAAAAGCATCAATATATTTTTATTTCCACACTTGAGATTTTTTTTTGACATAATTTACCTGATTATGGTCATTTTCATCCTTTAGTCAACTGCGGAGACGAAAACAATTTTCATGGCCTTCACACAATTTACTTCCATTCTCTTTCATTTTTTATACTTCTTATGTATGTTTTGCGAAAGTTATAACCGCTCTTGTCTTCTCTCTTTGTAGTGGAATGATTTTTTTTCTTTTTAGTGTTGTTACTTTTAAACATGTGTCTGCAATATCATAAGATACAATTTCACACAAGCTTGTTTACTGACGTCATTTCTCACCACGACTGTTTCAATTTCAAACCAATGCTGCAAAGTTTATTCTTGTCTTTTTTTTCTCTTCTTCAAAACATCTGTTTCTTTTCTGTTTTGTTGATACTGGGGGCAGAACTCGAGGCTGACTGATCAAATTTCCTGTTTTCTAATTGATTTTATTACATGTTAAACGATCAACTTTGATGTTTCATTTAATAAGGTCATTTATCTTTAAACTTTGAAGCTTTAAACCGAGTTTCTGTAATGAAGTTTAATTTTCTATACACTTAATTCTATTAAAAGTATGAGCTTAAAAGTTATAGTGAACTATAAATAGTTTCTAAAATGAAGAGAATTATTTCTTATTGGGTCACTGAAAATTTTTTAAAAAAAGTATTTTAACTATTTTATTCTGTTTAATTATTTACTTAGGATTTTTTAGTAAATCGTATTAATGTTCTCAACTTCAGATATGTTTGAATTCTATAAATATATATATATATATAAAATAAATAAGAAAATTTTATAACTTACATTTTAAACGCAAAAATATAATCCTCCTAACAAATAAATATAAAACCACAAAAAACCGAAGGAAATATTTAATTTCTATTCTTGAGTGTTTTAGGCTATTTCTCTTGATCTGTGATACACAGAATTATTTTTAAAAAATAAAACATAAAAAGTAGATTGGAGGAATTTTCAATCTAGATAAAATTAAAATTTTACTACGCATAAATAAGTTAATTACTGTTATTAATTCCAGTCTAAATACAATTAAAATAAATACTTATTAAAATATTTTATGAAATTTGGGTGTATATATATATATATGCTTATCTTCAGTTTTGAATATGTATATACAGGGTAGACCACATAAAGCTCTAGCCCCGTTAAACAAAAAGGAAAGAAAAACTCTGATTTTGTTTGAATGACTTATACAGTTATACAATATGAAACACATATATACATATAATCATTATAATATATAACTAAATTATAAATTTAATGAATTTCAAAACAATAAACGAAAAAGTAAGACAGTACAGTTCAAAGAGTTTAATTTATTAGATTTTGTTACATTTTTCAAAGAAATTAATTTTATACACTTGGTTTATGGTGATTTAGATTTTTTACAAATTAATTTTAGTTTTAAAAAAAGTAAGATTAATTCTAACTGTATTTTCTTTTCTAAATTATGAATATACATATATGCATACATGCGTGTGTGTTAAATTGTGTGCGTGTACATTCTATAAAAAGAAAGCCAAATCTTTAATCTTGTGAATTTGCGTCAAAATCATATACAGTAAAAATCGCGAAACTGGAGGGACTGAAATATTTTTTCGTGTTAAAGGATATTGCAAAAAGATCATACATCAACAAAATTAAGTTTATTAGAGTTTATTTTATTTACATAGATGTGTATATATGCATATATTTAATAAAAATCAATTACATTCACAAGAACTTACAGAAATTTAATACAAAATTTTAAAATTTTTTGAAAAACGAAACATTTTGGAATAGTTTTTGAAAAATATTCTGATATTTTTCTTTGATTTCTTTCTTTTAGCATCAAATTGTTGACAAATTGTTCGATATCGTAAATTTTGTAATTCATTTCACCATTGGAATGAACGCCTAAATAAATGCACATACTTTTCATGACGTTCCTCATTTCAAATGATGTGGGAACAGGAGCTGCATTAATCATTTCATTTTCGTCGTCGGAATCTGCATCAATGATATTTTTTGAGCTTTGAACAAATTCCAAAATATCTTTGTCTGCCATAATTGAGGCTGTACACACATTATCATCATCTACTGTGAAAGGAATTCTTCCGATATTACAATAAGACAGTCCAATCCGACTGGTGTCTTCCGTATTTTGTTCATTCTCAGAAGGGAAATCTTTTCGTGTTAAGCGATTTTCGTTTCGTTTTAAGAGAAAAAATACATGAAAATATATTGTAGTTTGACGGGACCATTGTATTATTTCGTGTTAACTGATAATTTGTTTTAAGCGTTTTCGCGTTATACGTATTCCACTGTATTTTCTATTCAAATAGTAAGTACAATTAAAAATTAATCTCTGTATCCTTGAATTTATTTAAAAGGGGCCTTTTTTTTAATTGTGTGTGATGGATCTATTTATCTAATTAAATTTCTCTAATTGAAGGCATTTAAAAAAATTATGTGACAGAATATTTCATCATATATGATGAAAACATTACGATACCAATGAGCCTTGAAAAAGATGTATGAAAAATCATTTCCGAAATATCTTTCTTTTTTCCAATTATCGCAAAAAGTTATTTTTCGAGTGAATTAAAACAATCGGAGACACAGTGCAGAAATTCTGACAATCAATATAATGAACGAACTTTTCTCAACAAATCAACATATTCTATTAAATATGGATCTTTAACGAGAAGAATAATTATTAACATCTAATTACAAAACTTTCATTTTGCGATATCATGGCAATTTAATTTTCACAATGAATTAAAAATAATTTATTGGATCTTATTATAATATTCGTACATGATACAATTAGGGAACTTTTGTTGGAAATTGTAATGATTTCTTCATCTTTCTCGTACATTTAGATGCCTTAAACATGAACTTCGCCATTTATTTCACGTTGGAAACTTTAAAATTTATTCCTGAAGACGATCGATCTCCCCATTTAAACAGCATGCACTGAATTATAGCGCCAACGTGCAAATGGTTGCACCCTATCACAGTGTCTGATAATTTGATATTTTGTTCATTAATTCAGTTCGTTGCATTCAATTAAGCCTTCGTCGAAGAATTTCCACCGCTATATTTAGGAAGTTGTGGAGAAACCCTTTTCTCGAGGCATGGAAGATTTCTAAAGTCTATTTATACCAATCGAACTGCAGTGGAAGAGACAAGGAAATTTTATAGGTACTTCTGCATCAGACAGAAGCTATAAGACTAAACAGGAAGCTGTTGTGTATAAACAAATACACGCTAAGAAATGCTTAGCCAAATGTGTTTGTTTTACAATAGCATGCTCATCTATTCCCATTTTAGCTACAATTTAGTGAACAGGTTACCCTGCCCTTTAATTTTATAGGAATTACTGGTTACGCGAGAAAACACAAACAGAAGAAAAAATTTTCAGAAAAAAAAATATTCAGTGAAATTCATTCAACAATTAATAAACTTTTTAGATACTTCGAGGAATTTGCTTTCTAGATAACTGCTGCTGTATCATTTGCTTTGAATAGAATCTAGTTATAAGTTACTTTTTATTGAATATTAAATCGAATCAAAAATGATCTGCAATCACTGATATTTGTAATAAATTAATTGGTTTTGGTTTATTTTATAACATACAGTGTGTCCGTAATTTATTCACCGCATATAGATATGTTTTATAAAAACAGAAATGGAGACTGATTGAATTTTACTTCCTTCCAGACGTTGTTAAGCATTTGCGAAGTCATATAAGCTGTTTCTATGGCTATTTGATTTTTTAATTCGTCGATGCTACGAATCTCTACATCATGGGCTGGGTTCTCCAGGTACCCCGAGGGTAGAAAAATAACTAGTAATGGGGCGTCCGGAGATTGTGAGATATCCAAGAAATTGGTCTATCTCTACCAATCCAATAATTTGGAATTTTTTCAAAACAGAAAATAAACACGTATGTAAACCACTGACACATGTGTATCCGTCATTTTTTTGGGGGGGGAGCCTGTATTTCTTCTAATTGCGGTACAGTGAACAATCTCAACATATCGAAGTAAAGGTCCAAATTGATGGCTTCGAGAAAAAGAAGCGACCAATCATTTTGCAATGAGTTTGTACGCAAAACACGTCTACTTTAAGGCTACTTCATTCAATTTTCTTAACATAATGCGGTTTCCAACCCCCAAACTTGCAGTTATATCGAGTTACTTCATTTGAAGCGTTAAATGTTGCTTCATCATTGGATACGATTTTCAGATTACTAATACGGTTAAGAACGTATATTGCTTTTCCACTGAATGACTCTTTTATCTCTACAAACAAGCAAGTAGAGTATTTCCCTTCGCAAAAATTAGAACGAATGAAATTCCAAAAATTAATCATTACATCGATTTAAATTATTTCCTCTTACTTTTTTTTAACTGACATCATTTTAATAAATGATCATTGAATAGATAAAATAAACAAAATAACTAATAAGGCATTTCCTACAAAAGGCAAATTACAGTACAGAATAAAATTTTCTAATTTGCGTGTTTCTTGGATTACATCTATGTGTGATTGTATATTAGATGGGAGACTTATTTGATAAAGATTTTCGTAATTTCTTTATAAATAGTACCAAAATTAATTTGTACAATTAGCATAGATTTAGTTTATGGAAGCTTTTATTTTTGGATTACTTATCAGAGAGAAAATTGTTTCAAAATGATACATTGGATTGTAAATAAAATATTTAAAAAATGTCATTTCAGGAACAAAGAAAATAAAATGTATTTATGTTATGAGAATCTTCAAATGTCTGCGCACCTTAACGCATTTCCGTTCAAAACTTCTTTTTTAAACCAGAAAATGCATCATAATAGTTAGACAAATCTGTATACTAAATCAACGGAAGTATTACGCTTTCATCTGTAGAAACTATTAAATGTTTGTCACAGTGGAACACGTCTATCAAAAATAGAATCTTAACTGAAATCCAAACCTTCTAAAACATACAAAAGATAATTCTTCATTCCCAAAATAACAGTGTAGAAAAGTTTCAATTCGAAAACAGCACTTGTTTCACAATTACAGAAAAGTTGCTTTTACTCTACGTGAGAGAAATTCAAAACGGTGGGAAAACATTTTTTTACGACTATCACAATTCTAGATATGATATAATCTTTACGTAACCACATCTTTTCCGACTAGACCCAAAGATGATTTTCGATCAGCATCCTAAACAGACAGGCATTATTATTATTATTTTTGTAGACACCAACGGCAGAATAGTAAGTAATTAAACTGAGTGAAACAAACTCTTTTAAATGAAAGAGTTGAAGCACGTGTAGCATCATAAGACATCGTAATCTGTTGGTAGAGATAAAATACGAAGACTACATCAACAGAGTCATAAATACCAAAAGCAAGTCATTGCGAGCGAACAAGGCCACCCTGCTTCATTATCACCAGTCAGTTATATATGACCTTGCACACTAGAATACTAACCTACCAAAACGGAGACAGACGCACACATCTGTATACCGTGTTCTTTTTATTATTATTTTTATTTAGGTATATATCGGGGAACACTTTTTTTGTTAATAATAGAAACTTGTGAAAACTGCTTTTACCTCTTTTTTCTTCTTTTTTTTTTGTTCGATAGAAGGGAAAGTCGGAATTTTGAAAAAGGTCAGTTGTAAGGTTCACGGTAGATTACATGGCCAAGATGACATTTGTCTTTTTTTAAATTCGAGAATAATGGGGAATAGAGTGGTGGTTCCCCCATCTCGCTGCTGCGTAAACAGGAATTTCATAAATGAAATTAATGATCTAGAACTTCTTGTTTTGATAGTCGTTTCTAGAATCATTTTGCTTTTGTGTATTGAAGTAAACAAAGATCTCAGATGAGTATTAGCCCATCTGTAACAATAAACAATTTCTTTCAATGAAGAATAATGGCAGACTCTTACTCAATTGATATTATTCATCAAAAATGCGTCGATATTTTTTGCAAATCGTTTAAATATCAAAACTTTTTAAGGATATAAAAATAATTTTAAATTTATATTAGATTTCAATACACTTCACTTTTTTCGCCATTTTGGAAGATTCATAATGACTAATTGCTTAGAAAATGAAATTCATTATACTAGAATATTATTTTTTACTAGTTTTTCGCAGTTCTTTTTTAACAGGACTTTTAGGCCATTTAAATAAAAAGAAGATAATATAATGAATATTCTTTCAACTTAACATAAAGCCTATGTTATTAATGTTTTGCATTACGACTCTACATTCGTGTGATGACAATTTCACCAATGACAAAAAAAAGTAATAAATATTATTTATATCAAACATCCCAGAGTTTCAATGCTACTAAAAGTCTTCGCTAACATTATTCATAAGAAAATTAAAAAATGCTTGCCAGTGGAAATGTAGCGAAATTTTTTTTTAATGCGTTTCAAGTCAAGTAGCTTTTTAACACTGCATTTGCTGAGCTTTAATCATCCTATTCTGGAAACTTGTAGCATATGTATATGCTACAGACATATACATATGTTACAGAAAAAAGCCTTGCTTTTGGGTCTTGTTTCTTTTAAAGAAAATATCGTAATAAATACCGGTAGTTACAACATATTTTAACCCAGAAAATTTGAAATATTTATTATTTTGTCAAACTTCATCTCATGTTTAAGGTTGGGTTACTTAAAGCGTGAATCGTGTATAAATTATTTTTAAAATTTTGAGACAGATCAGGTCTAAAAGGAGTTGTTGAAAACATATAATTTTCCAAAAGAAAATATCTCATTCTATAATCATGGAAAGTGAAAAGTTCAGTTGGAATTTTTAATATTTTCCAAAACCATTTTAAAAGTTGCCAAAAATCAAATCCGAAGAATATGATATTTTGTTTATTTGCAACACTTAAAATGTACACACTTTAAAATTTCGATCAAACAATTCAATTTTTATCAAAATTTTTCTAGGGCATAATTAGAAGAGAAAAAATAACTTTTCCAGTGATACAGATGTTGTACTGTGTAAAAACGAAGATTTTGTAAAATGAACAGAAGAAAATTTACTTACATAAATCATGCATACTGTAATGGAGCTATTATGTGAAAAAAATTCATAAAATTACTGCAAATAACACATTTATTTTAACCATACTATTAAACTATATCAAAACTAACTACACGAATACAATATACCATCTACATATTATACCATATTCTTCATGCATTCCGAAAGCATAATATAATGGTAAATTTATTCAAAGCGTCCAAATACGAATGAAAAGTTTTTTACGAATAAATAAAAAAAAAAAACGAGGAATTTTTGTAGTTTTTAGATTTTTTTAGTAGTTTATATGAGAAAAAAAAAGCTAGAATTGAAAAGAAAAAAAATTAATATCAAAATGGAGAAAAAACTTATGAAAATTTATTAAAAATTACATAAACGTGACCAACTGCTAAACAAAATATTTATGAACTATTTTTAAATTTTTGAAAACATTTATGTTACATTACAATTCATTTTTAAGATAACCTAAAAGATAATACAAATTTCCCCAGCAAAAAAAAAAAAAAAAACGCATTTTGTGTAAAATTTGTTCCAAGTCGGTAACTGTTAGCTGTAAATGGCATCCGTTCTTACTAAAACAGTTGTAACTTTTGTACAAGTAAATAGAAAATAAAAAAAAAAGCTTTGTAGTTCTATAAACTCAATAAAATGGCCTACAAAATTGAACTACAAAACATTTTAGTCAATTTTCGAAAAAATCCGATTTTAAGGAAGTCAGATGCTTTAAATATATAACTTAACTCTGTTCAGTAGGTAATAAAAAATGTTATGTAAATGTTACCATTAAAGTGTGTTATTCAGTTATTTCATAGAATAACTAGGCATTACATGAAATAACTAGATAAGTTAGTTAAAGTATATAATAGAGGAAAAATTTCATACTTTACCTATTTAATATATGAAATTAGTTATTCTCACTCTCTATATATGAAATAACTAATGATAAGACGTTTAAGTGAAAAATCAACAATTTCAAAGTTATTTTATAAATTAATTGATCATAAATAGCTAAAATATCTCGAAAAATACATTTTATTCCTATTGCGGATGATTAATTGACAAATAATAATCAGATGATATAATTTATTATTGTGATATTGCTAACATTATAGTTAAACAGAAAGGAAAAAAATATGTGACAGAATTTGCTATATTTAAATATTATCAAAAAAAGTACACACTGAGAAGAAAAAGTATCGCATTGTGTAAACTTTTTGAAACAAAATAGTAAGAGAATATTGATTTAAATTCTATAAAATTTCTTCATTTTACTTTTCACTTTTTATTAGAGCAAGGAGTGCTGTGATGACACTTTGAGATGTGGGATTCAAAACTGACTAAAATTAACTAGAACCAGTTCAAATAACTTTCGAATGCCGTATTTCATACTTTAACACGATCAAGCAATCGTTATTCTATATAGAATACCTAGTTAAACCGTAGAATTAAATAATTTTATGTACTTTAACTGACTTGTCTAGTTATTTCATGAAATACCTAGTTATTTTACGAAATAACGGATTTCACACTTTAACGATAATATATATACAGTCGAGCCTCTATATAACGAACCTTTATATTGCGAATTTTTCTATAGAGCGAACTTTTTCTTGGAACCTTGCACATTTCTCGATTTTCTTCATAAAAAAACATTTCTATAGCGAAGTGCATTTTCTAAATAACGAACTTTTTCTTTTGTGATTTAATTTTTGTTCTACCTTTTTTTTAAAGTATTTCTGAAAAAATTTCAAGTTATTCTCTCTTTAACACATTTTATGGTGGTCATAAATCTTGAACTGGTTTTATTAGATCCTAACTCGCCGAGAGCAATAGAGTTCTGGGCGTTTCATCCAAGAAGTACAATCTGTAACCCCCATTGCCCAGTTCACTAGAAACATCTTCGATATCCTCTTTCACCCTCAGTGGAGTTATCCCGTGTCCCCGTGTTCTAATTATAAAATAATGTATGTTTAATATTACTTGTATGCTTTAAATTATAAAAAATGTCCCTAAAATTCATTAATTTTAGTATAAAATTATTTTCTTAATATTGAAAATACAGTGAATTCTTCGACATTCTTTTTTCTTGCTTTCCTTGCAGTTTTTCTTTCTTTCTTTTTTGATGGGTAAGATATATAAAATAAACATATACTAATTTTTAAAAAAAGTGTGAATAATTACTTTTTTTAATATATAGTGTTTATGAATTTAAAATTTGTTTTACGTGGTTTATAAAGTATATTCAAAGATGAACCTCTATATAACGAATTTTCCATATAACTAACTTTTGTCCGGGATTTAGCGACTTCGTTATATAGAAGTTCGACTGTAAATTTATTAACCCATCATCGAGGAAAAGTACTACGATTCTCTCTCTCTCGTTCCCTAGTATTATCGTTTTCCACAAATATATTTGGAATGTTATAGGCATATAAATTTTGCGAAATTCCCAAATATATAAAATTATCGTGGCCGTGGTACACTAGCGGTTAAGAGCATAAACTCGTGGACGGCGGGTCACGGGTTTGTGTCCTTCGCCCATCGGTGAACAAATTTTTTACAAAAATGGAGGCGTGAGAGTACCTATGATTTTATAATACCTGCAGTAAAGATAACGTCACAGACGTTCGCTAACGGCAGATCACACCCTTGTTTGAATTCAGACAGACAGATGGAGTGGGTAGAGCCTCTCCTCAAAGACATGCGAGTAAGTGCGTCCATATTCCTGGAAGATAGCGCTTATTGGCAGGTTAAATGTTTTAAGGATAAGCAAGAATAGTCAGACTGAGCATTATTTATTCATCATTTAATTTTCTTCTGAAGATATTCGCTCAGAAAATTTTCTTTATAATGTAGAACGCCTGAGAATGAAATGTATTAATCGAAAACTTAAAAATACAGGTTTTCATGATAGTCAATTATTTTTAAATTAACTATTTCAAGAATTGAAATTTAATTTGGATCTACATAATTATTTTTTACGTAGACATTGTAGGCATATATATCTCTAGATGTCTGTCTGGTCTAAAATTAAGAACGAAAACCTTCAATCAGATTGAAAAATTCAATCAGATAGGAATATAAAAAAAATAAATAATTTTTTTTTTGTTTTTTTTTTTGGAAAATATTTGAAAAGATTCAATTTTACAGTTAAATATCGACAGAAAATTTATCCTTACTATACAATCTAATATTATTTCCTTTGGTCCAAGATTCGAAACATGTATCTTAGGATGGATTGTGGTTATATGTAGAAAAAAAATATATATTAACAGTTGGAACCTACCTATGAGGAAAAGATTTCCACGGTCTGGAAAAATCATTTCAAAATTTAATATTGCCACAAAAGGAAAAAAAATGGGGAAAAAACTTAATTTTGTTTAGATAATTTTAGTCTCAAAAAATATAAAATTATTCTTTTACAATATATATTACCAAAAGGGATTATTACTGATAAGTGGGTACAGAGTAGAGTGTGAATAGTACAATGTACATTGAAACATTTCCGCGAACCCCAGCTCTTTCTCCCCACACCGTCCAGTCCCCCATCAAAGCTTCTATCCGTCTTCCGCTTTATTACAAACTAATTTTGACACAGTAGGGATTTTTCTTTTAAGTTTAACACTAATGAAGCTGTCAAATGTACCCTATGTGTTTTTCTCTTCTTCTTGTAACTGTTTATTAGGTTTTCTCTCATCGTAATAAATTTTAAAAAGTACTAAAATACCTGCTTCTCTAACAAAAATTACTTCGACTTTTTACCTTAAAAAAGCTGAAACACCTAGACTTCATTCCCCTTGTGGCAGTACTTAACATGAAAATTAACGTTTTATTTTCTCTTCTGTATCAGGGGTCGGCAACCTTTCAGCTGTGGCGTGCCATACCAATATACCAAAATGATTCAGCGTACCACGCAGTAGAACATTTTTGAAACAATTCGATTTCCACGATAATGCATGCAGAATTAGAGAATGGTAGTCAATAATATAGATTTACAGCTTGATTATATATCAATTTTGCATCATTTAAAGGTATTTCTTAACATAAAAATAAACATAAAATATAATTATTTCTTCAGTAAAAATATAAAAACCAAAAATCTACATATATTATTTATATTTAAACATATTTATTAAAATAAGAAATAGACAAAACATAAAATATATGCATTTCCTTCATTACGGTTAAATAAAAAGATAAATAAAAATTTTAATGTGAGCTTAGTGCTTGCGTCACTCTACTTTCATATCGCAAAAACAAGAGTATAATTTGTGACTTTCAATTTGACACAATCTTGAGCATTCATTTGTTAATCAATTTCTTTGTGGACTCGAAATATTTTTCGTTTGAGAAAAAAAAATTTATTTAGATATGTAGAACCAAAATTGAAAAGTAGAGTTCAATTAAATCTTCCAGCAATTATATTCAATTATTTACAACATAGCTGTTAATTTATCTTTAGAATTATCTTTCAGATTTTTTCATAATTCCATAAGTGTTAATAATTCTGAAGATGTTTGTCAAATAAGAGAGGTTCATTACAAACTTATTAACTTCCATCCACTCAAATTTGACAAATTTGTAGAGTAGTGTAGAGTGCCGCTGAGAATTGTATGGCGTGCCACAGGCCAAACAAACAAGGTTTAATTTTAGGTGGGACGCAAAAAATTCAATATTCAAAAAGAATTGTAGATTTATTTCGAATAATACATTATAACCATTTACAAAAGAACAAGAAAAATTTATATGTTTACGTCATGACATTTGAAATCTCTTCTCCCTGCTACTATCTTTCCTACTTCGGGAGAAATTTCGATATTTTAATATTTATTATTGTGTGCCGATATCCTAGTCAGGCGCACAAAGACGCGGGTTTGATTTCCCTGTACTAGAGAACATCTTTTCCGCAAAGGTAAGTTTTCAAATTTTGGAAGAAAAAAATTTTCGATCCACCCTAATGTATATAGTATTTGTGATTGTTACAAAGCTATGTTAAGCATAGCTCTACTATAGCTATTAAACTTATTTTTAAGCAAGACGCATATTTTGAAAGAAAGGAGTCTTTCTCTGCGCTTGTAAACAGCTCTGAAAAAAAAACCGCTATAAAAACAAATTTTAACGTTCAAGACATGAAAAAAAGCATTTGAAGGAGTGTGTAGCTAAGTGTGTGGTGTGGTGCTATACGATGTGTGATGAAATATGTGGGCTGGTGTGATGTGATATGATAGAAAACTGATTGCGAAGAAAAAATCCTTTATTTACAGTAACAGCGTGCACTAACTTTAATGGTATGGTAAACCGTGAACGCTTTTATATAAACACGAAAGCATAGCAATGTTTCTGGAAATAAAAAAACTGTATGTTTGTCGTCTTTTCCCTTTAAACAAATAATCAAGTGGATTTTTACTCATGCGCTATTCTGAGAAATGGTTTTCATAAAAATAAAGTGAAAACTCACAAGCTGTGATGTTATACTAACAAGAAATAGAGTATTTGAAACCATTTTTATAGTATTTGGATTTATCTCACGAAATATAAATAACTATACAAGGCTGTTAAATGTAAATTCAAGTTTTGAATGAAAAGAATTTCAATTGAAGATTTATATTATTTTTTGGTTAATCCCTTATGATATATATATATATATAATTATCCTACTTTATCAATTAGTGTACTTAATTTTGATTACTTATAATAACGAATAACATGTAAAAACTAATCATTTTCATGCACATTCGAAACACTACAATTAATTCTTTTTAGCTTTCCAGAAAACTATATAACTGATGTTTGTTTTATTTGAAGAATCATGTCTAAAAATTGTTCTCATAATGAGAGTATTTTGAATGTGTACTTGTTATTTTTCCCTTTTCAATAATAAATCTTCATTTGTCCTTACCTTAATTCAACTCACGAAACAACGTTTGGGTAAGAAAGCCGAATCAATGTAACATAAGAATAGTCACGAGATTAATTTACTTAATGCAAAAACTGGTTTCTGTAAAACTACAACCGAGCATATGGAAAATGCTATGATTGCAATTTTGTATCCTCAGTTGAATATTGATTAAGGTTAAGTTTTTAAAACTGCGAGATATTTAAAAAAAAAAAAGAATTTAAGATCAGAGTTCACAAGAACAACTATGTTCTAATGCGAACTTCAAAACGAATGCTTCAATAATGTTCTTTGCGAATATTTTGCAATTCTACAAATTCTAACATGCTAAAATTCATGTATATTATAAAATTTTTGTTCTTATTATCCTGTACCTGAACTTATAATTGATAATTAACTTACACCGAAGAGAATACTATATTGATTAAATTTTCAAGTTAATTAGTTAATTAACAGCGTTGTGAGAGTTTTTGGCGACGGACATTGCAATTTTGTACTACGTCAAAGTGTGTTCAAATTAACCCTTGTTTCTATGATGATGGAAACTTCCATCGTAACATTTAGTGAACAAAAAATAGTTCTCGAAACACGTGTGCTGCTAATTGGTTGTTGCTGGCTGCTTTTTCCGGGTTATTGGTTAATAAGGAACGTAGCTGTCAAAAAAAAAAATCACATGTCACATTCGTAATAGCAGGTTTTATGTGTTGCGCTATTTCTAGAAGTTGGAAGAAACGTTCTATTTCTTGAGTAATTTTTTATAACTAGCCTAAGATTATTATTATTTTTTTGCTAATAAAAGCGATAATGAGTGAAAAAAAGGGTTTTTGCGTTTCTGTTATTTTCTGTGAAATTTATATCGAATACTCCAAATATTTTTTCCAAAACCATGTGACAGAAATATACATCACTGCAGTTGTTTCACTTCTAATGTAAGACGAAAATGTTTTTTACTATCTGTTTAATTTTTGTTATTCTTGTAGAGAAATTTAGAAGAGAGGGACACATTGAAGATTACTCGAACCAGTTAGGAGGTGGTTGGCTATCGGAAGATGGCTTTGATGACGAAAATTCTGACAAGTCCCCCAATGCAGATGAAATTAGAATAGTAATAATAATAATTGTTTTTTTAATTATCATCAGGAATACAAATGAAACAAAGATATATTATTTTTTTATTTATTTTGTTCTGAGCTTTACATGTAAATTTGCATGATGATGGGTATTTCCATCACTCTGTTTTTTAATTAGAGCCTTTTTAATTAGTTCCCTTTAATTAGAGCATGAATTATATCACCTTTATTTATTTCACAAAAAAATTAAAAAAAGGAGAGAAAAGGAGCGTTAAACGTTTAATGGAAAGCGATGTCTTATGTATAAAGAATTGAAGATTTTAATGCTTTTAAGACTACACAGTACCCTAAAAATTTCATAATTACCGAAAACATTTTTTTTTCTTTTTTGCATTTTTAGTGACCCGTGTCATTGAGAAGCTTGCCACCAAATTTCAGATCTGTTAGCAAATTAGTTTGTAAGATATTTGAGGTTTTATGAACTATGGTTTTGGTTTCGGTTTCATTTTAAAGCATTTTTCCACTCTTAAATAGAAACAATTAATAACATACTTGAGCTTTTAGTGTGAAATGGTTATCAATTCAAATTTTCATTACTAAAATCATTTCTGCTTGATTTTGTTTCAATTTTTTCGAGCACTCATAGTTAATTAATTAAAATTAATTTCATGAAAAATTTTTGCTTTAAAAATAGTTTATATAACTTGAAAGCTTTATCATTAATTTTTTACTGTAGAGAAAATGCCATGGCCAAAGCGTTCTCAGGTTGCTGTGAGAAACAATATTTAGAAGAGACGTAATACTACTGAAAATTATGCATCTAAAAATCAGTCGTCAGCATATACTGCCATTAGACTTCCGAATACAAGTATTCTGAATTCAAATGTTGCAGATATAACTGAATATTTCTTTTATGTACCAAACTACATTATACTAAACAAATTGTAGTTCTATATTTTAGTATTTTAAAGTCGTACGACAAGAGCTAAAACTTCTTAAACTGCCCCAATTTAAAACTGAAAAAATTAATTTTTATGAACAAACCTGGCTATTTTTAGCTAAAGTTAGTATCATTATTATTTTGTACATAAATGCTTTGTGTTTCAAAACTTTTGTGAAAATATTAGGTTAAGATTAAGCTGAATAAACTGTCGTCTTAACAAATGCTATCAATATTATGCAAAAATGTATTCTGAACTAAAAATATTATTTTCAGTCGTATTTAAATAAAATAGTGCTTTAATGTAGAGAAAACATTGGAAAATAACGTACTAAGCAATTAGAGCTTTACGGGCATTATATGTTTTTGTTTTATGACTTTACAAACTTTAAATGCGTTTTTCTCAGACTTTTTCAATTTTGAAGGTATAAGTGTTTTCTAATCCCTAAGGCTTTTTTTTCTGTTAAAGATAGAACCTTGAAATTTTTTGTATATACTCCCAAATGTATGTTCTATAAAAGTTAGTATGTATTTAGACCTGAGAGCTCTAGTTATTTTTCTAAAAAATGCTAAAGTTTATATTTTAAAAAATTTCGTGTTTTTTCCAGATTTTTCTAGAAAAATAATTAAAACTCAACAAGGGAATAGATTTTCAAATACTAACTTTTATTTGCAATAACCTTTGAAACGTAATAATAAACGTTTGCAATAACTTAAAATGACTAAAAAATTTTAAAAATTGAGTATCTTATAAGAGTTTGAAAAAACTTCAAAAATTCCTAATTCTTTTAAATTGTAAAATAATGGCTGATAAAACTGACTTTTTACTTACAGAATCAGCTTAATAATATAATCTAAATATAAGACATAAATTATTTTTACTGTAACTGTCTCCCAAAAATTTTTTTTGAAAAAGGGTACTGTGTAGCTAGTTTAAACATTAAAAAGTGTGAGTTGGTGGGTTAGGTTCATCACAAAGTTAAAGGTATTCAGCGCCACAAGAGATTTGTGGAGGGAGTTCCAACATCCCACAGACCAACAAATTTTACATTTTTACCACAGATATTATCCCTCGGTGCTTTCGTCTATGGTGTTTTAGAATGTAAACCCCCCGTAGGAGGTTTTCAGTGTACACCCTAAGTCTATTTAGAATAAAAGTCAAGGTAAATAAACCAAATTTTATATGAAATAGAATATACTCACTTTTTCTATATCTGGTATTCATTATTAGTAGTGGTAAGATATTTCAACTAAATTAAAAACATGCGACAAAAAGAGCTATTTCAAAAAATGTAATACCATGCGATTTAAAAGCTCTATTGGTAGGAAATAATAAACTCTTCCCCACGAATAAATACTTACGCAAGAATAAATTTAAAATATCTGAATAAAATGCTATTAAAAATTTAATAAAATCAAATTTCCTCAACATATTGAGCAACCAAAATGCTATAAGCAATTACTACATTTAAATCTCCTCAGTAAATATATATATAAATTTCGATTTATTTTAATGTGCGCATGTCATTTCTTATGAAATGTTTATAATTGCGATATAATGAGTATATTGCTTTTCTAAGAATACGCTCTTAAAGTAAAAATCACAGATCTTTTAAGATTGAAGAGATTGATCGTGAACGTTTTGTTAAATAACAGAAAAAGCAATTAAATGAAGAGAAAGACAGCAATTGAAAATTCAAGGTCGCACACACAATTCTTTCCAAGACAACTTTTAAGAGGTTTATAACTGCAATAAATAAATCCTCATAAAAAAACAACTTTCAATCCAAGTTATTTTTCTTAGAGTGATACAAAAAAATAAAAAAATCTTCAAAGGATAAATTTTACAGCTTTTCACTTGTTTCACCGTGAAAATTTTAAGCTTAAAATAATTTTTGAAATTATTGAAACTCGTGCATATTGAAAAATTTACAAATTTAAATAAAATAATATATGGTTAGATTGGATTTTAAATTAACGGTAAGCAATAACAGCGGAAGTTTTGCGGAACTGATTCTGATTCAATCGAGTTAAAATTTGTTAGAGTTAAGAATAACTATTAAAAACATTTTTGTGACAGTATGCATTTTCGAGAGAATGGATCTAAAAATATATCCCTCTTTCTATCATATATCGTTTAAGAACTGGAAAAAAAATATTTTTTTTTATTTCAAAACGTAATATTTTCCAAAAACTTTAAGTGTGATACATATATTTCTCCTCTTTCTTATCCATTATGTTCTTAAGAAATTTATCTTGTATTATTTTAATGCAAAATTATTATTTTTTATAATTTTTCCTGGTATGTATCTAATAAATTGTAGAGTTATTTGGTTAGGGGAAAATATCACATTTCACATTAGATCTTATATAAGACTTAAAAAAACTTATCTATTGAGGAATCTAACACCACAATTTAAAATTTTTGTGCATAAATAATACAATACATTTTTGGCCTGTAAAATGTGTGAATTAATCACTAATTGAACAAAAACTTGAAGAAAGCATTCGTTTTGTAAAAATCCTCAGTTAGTAACTTTATTATTAGTTATTTTAAAACTTTATTATTTTTAATTTTTTTCAACAATTACCAAAGATTAATTTTCATATAAAAAAGAATTCTGTGTGGAAATGTTACAAAAGAAACCTTGGAATTTCAATTAAAGCAACTATGCAATTTTATTAAACGAAACTCTCGTGAGTAAAGGAAGTTTAAAAATTGCTATTATACTCACATTCCTTTGTGTGTGAATTCTTCTCGACTTTATTTAACTTTATTATTAGTTACTTTATAACTTTATTATTTTTAATTTTTTTCGACAATTACCAAAGATTAATTTTCATCTAAAAAGGAACTCTGGAAATGTCAGGAAAGAAACCTTGTAATTTCAATTAAAGCAACTATGCAATTTTATTAAACGAAATTCTCGTGAAAAAAGGAAGTTTAAGGTATCCGACTACGTTCGGAACCGTGATTTTTTTAAAAGCGTAAAAATGGATAATATTTATGATATTTAGTGTCACTTAGATTAGAAAATGTATTTAAAATTGTTTTAAGAATATTACTACAATACAAAATTATTTAAGTACAATATTTTGACAAAAAATGAACATAGAATGACCTATTTTCAAAATATTCTCCTTTTGTAAAAAATGCTTGTATTATAATATTTTGCCAGTATATAGCTCAGACCTCTCTACAGAGGCTCAACTAAAATTTTTGAAATATATAACTTAGAAGTAGGTTTATACATATTTTACGGCAACAAAGGGGAGCAATTTTAAGGAAAAAACGCCGATAATTACTTCAATTGGAGGTAACTCTAAAAATAATGTGAATTTTTCAAAAATTCTAGTTCAGACTCTCTGGAGAAGTCTTTACTTTATATAAGCGCGCGCGCGCGAAATATTATTATTTTGAAAGCATTTCTTATAAAAGGAGAACATTTTGAAAAAAAGATTATTCTAAGCTAATTTTTTGCTAAAATATTGTATTTAAATAATTTTTCCCCCAAAATATCCTTAAAACAATTTTATACATGTATTCTAATCTAAGTGACACTAAATATCATGAAAATTATCCATTTATGAGCTTTTTAAAAATCACGGTTCCGAACGTAGTCGGATACATTAAAAATTGCTACTATACTCACATTCCTTTTAATTAGGCTTGCGACCTCATACAATTAATGTGAACATCGAATTAAAAAATTTGAGAGAGAATTTTGTGATTTTCAATAATACCTGAAATAAATGAAGCGTGTAAATGGAAACCAAACGTTTGACCGCAGAAATGGCCGTCGACAACGTTAAACGGTGCTAAACGTTCCTGTAAGCAGTCACCTGTCAAGTATTATACTTGCGTGTCGTTAACATGAGATAGCAGCTAAAAATAGTATCTATCCCCATCGATCCAACTGACAATGGACTTTGGCCTTCATTTCGTATATTAAGTGAAATTAGTCTTACAATTCAATATTCAGAGCCAATCGTTTTGGGATGAATGCTAATTTTCGGTTCAACAATGAGTTGCACCATGCAAAATTTTACTGTGGAATAGTTTTATGAAATAAATTTTGTAATTCCTGTTGTAAAATAAATCAATTCATATAAAAGAATTCATATGTATGAATAATTATAAGCAAAATTCTGCTATAAAAATTGTAATGTTCACCATTAAAATTAGCATGCATTCAAATCATTTGCTTTCAGATTAGAACATAAGTAAATAATTTATAATCAAGGATTAAGAAAATTAGATATTTTATAATTGTTGCGTCTATGAAGCAGGGAATTGGTCAACGAAATTCAGGTTATGATTATAGTAGTTTTCGTCTTTAAACTATCGTAATCTCTCATTAATTTTTCTTCTAAAAATGTATTCTTTTCCAATAATGGATCCATTTTAATTACACACACAACTTTTTTTTTACACGATTTTGAAATAACACAGTTCACCAATATATTTTTTTACACGAATTTTTTACTCTAGCACGAAAATCCTTCCAACAATTTTTTTAACTCTTAATTTTGACTGTGTAATCAGAAGACAATCGGCTTATGCCCACATGTATGAATGACTTGGTCTACTTCATGACTTGTTTAATTTTTATTCTGGAGTTACGGAAAATACACGAATTTTATAATAATTTTTTATTTATTTTGTTGCACTTCAAAGTGAACACAGTATTTCTTTCTTCCGTATAATTGTATTTTGTGTTTAAGTGTTCAATTTGTAGAATGCAGTAAATAATTTCAAAATAAAGTTCGGAAAGTTGATGTTCAAATTAAAGTTGTTTTTTTTATTTGATGGAGAAATTTCCAGTACAATTTGTGTTAATGTAATTTTTTTCTATTTAATACAGTGCTTCTCAAACTTTGAATATTTGTGACCCAACATTCAATCATAATTTCCATTGCGCCCCCTCCCTCTATATAATAACAATGTTTTGTGAATGCAATAATACTATACATTGACACTAAAGCTACAATACAACTTTAACCTCTTAAGTGCCACCGGCGTATATAAATGCGTCGCTCAATCAAAACGTTAATTTCCACGGACATATATATATACGTCTTTCCACAAAGCACGATCTTTTCTGTAAACTGCTATCCATAAAATTATTCCAAAGGTTTTAAAATAAAATAAAATGACCTTGACAGTGTTTGCGAAGAATTTACTTATTTCCAGGTAATTTGCTTATTTATTCCTTTTCTTCCACCCCACCCCCCCAATACATCATATACGCGCTCCTATGTGGAAAAAGATGGAATTGGGGAGCGAATGGCGTAACTTTTAATCGACAGTTAAGGAATTAATTATATACTGTACAAATTATCAAGATAAGTGTTAATTTTTGTATGTAATTTTATATGTGACAAACCCATCGGGTGATTTGTAATTATTAAACTTTTTCTTAACTTTGTATTGTTAAATTAATCATAAAATACATTGTGCAGTACTGATACATTTATATCTGTATTATATCAGTGCAATTGTGTATTTACCACAGGTCGCATATATTTTTTTACTCGATTTATGCACAGTTTTCTAAGTATCATATCTGGGTGTATACACAATTTTTATTAAAAAACTTATATCTTAATTTTTCACTGGGTTATTCCTTAAATTTTTAATATTCGTTAGTCAGATCATGCATTCTAGAGTATTATTAGTAATACATAACACATATATATAAATAATTCAACTGAAAATATGCTGTCACAAAGTTCATAATATATATCAAAGAAATTAGCATGTTTTCGAGTTCTACTCTCGAAGATATAGAGTTGACATAGTAACTTATTAAAAAGTACAATGAAAAAATAGATTCTCAATTAACCGTTACATCTTATAAAGTTATGTGTGGCCGATGTAATTTTAAGTTCGCCAGTGTTTAAAGTTCATTCTTTTTTTTAATTCTCTCTCTGTCTCTCTCACACACACACTCTCATTCTTTTCTTAATAATTTTTCATTCTAATATATTAACTATTTTCAAAATAAATACTTAGTCTATCAGTTTGAGATAATAAAATTTTCTTAAAATTTCTTAAAATGAATTTTTTCCGTGTACACTATAAATCTGGGTAGAAATATTAAATAGTAATTGAAACTCCTTGATATTATAGCTTGCCCTTGAAAATTTCCTGTCTGCGCCACTGACTGGTTCTAATACTTTGTAGACTGGTTCTGGCTCCTTGGATTATTTTAACCAAATGTGATTGTGGGCGTAACTACCTCATCTCTAATCTTCAAAAACCCATCGCACCAAATATAACAATACTATATCTCTTGACGGATTTGTATTTTTTATTCAACATTTACAATTAAATTCATCAGTTATTTCCTCTATATCCCTTAATTTTCATATTTAATTGTTAATTAATTTTCCAATTAACTAAATAGTAAATCAGATCGTCTAATATATACATTAGATGAGACCGATAAGGAATTTAAAATAATTAAGTAGAGGTCTTATCTTTTTCTTCCGTCAACCTATACCTGCACGTAAAAATAAACTTACAGAAAGAGGATGTTTAAGCCAAATATATTAATTAAGAAGAATGTTGTGATTTATAAGCTACATTAACCCGACAAATGGAGCGAAAAATAAACCGTATTATGTTACAATGGGATTTATATGAACGGTGATAATTTAGTTTTATTTTCTGCTTTCAGCTTGAAAGAACTTTTTAGTGCGACTTATAATATTAAGTAAACATAGGTGCGAATACATAAAATATGTGAGTGCTGGATGAAAGTAACTAATGATTAATTAATTTTAATGTATCTAGACCATTTTTCGAATTCTTATAAGAAATCTTTGCAAAAAAATTAGATGTTATCATCTAATAAATAATTTTATTTCATGATAAATAAGAAAAAAAATTCCGTTTTACGACTATTGATGTGAAAATGTATACTACAAATATAATGACTTTTATAATGAGAAAAGGAATGTTTTAAGCTTTTATCTATTATTTTTAAAAAGAATCCCTGTATATTCTGAGTTATGTTCGAATACCCTATTAAAAAAAATCCCTTTAGATTATGCTATTATTTGACAGTCGCCCCTCTTTTTATTTGAAATACATATATTTACTAAAAACCTAAAATATTTAAAGCCCTGATTCAATATGCATCCAAAATTCAAGTGTCGATTAAGCATAAAAATGTTGACTTAGAATTTTAAAGACAAATTATCACTTTTACACGTAAAATAGTTGCACAGTTGGTAGCGAAACTGCCTGGTAACTAACAGGTCGCAGATTTGATAGACCTTTGTTAGAAGTAATGAGGCTGTTGCAATAATAATTGCAATTTAATTTCCCGGCCTAAACACCGTGTGTTGTGGAGGGGAGGGAAAGATGGCTTAGGTCACTTGATTATCATTTGGAATTGCCATTTCCTTCAGTAATAGCTTTTAGTGTAGCTCCAATGTGACATTAATTAAACTAAAGACGTTAGACTAAACTTTTCTCGCATGATTCTCAAAAAGGGGCAAATTAGAGATCTGGCGTGTATAAGTGAATTTTGTAGTATAAAGTTTATCAAAGGAAAAAGATCCTTTTTAAAAGTCTTAAAAATTTACTTTGTGTCTAATTTTTGCGAAATTAGACACAGATTGTGAATTAATTAAGATTCTTAATGTATTCTTAACAAATTACGTGTGAAAAAAAATAATCATGTCGATATACTCGAGTTACAGAGTTCAAACTCACATTCAGTCGCGCAACAGCCCATAAGAGCCAGGGTCTACTGTGCTCATCCTAGTATACGTGATTATTGGGCGCTGAGGTGCATGAGCAGATGTCCCGATCAGGTGGTCAGTCTCAAGCGGTTACAGAGTTCTTGCATTAAAAATGGTAGTGATGTGTTTTAAAAAAGTAATTTAATTTTTATATGTACTGTAACTGTTAGTATTATTCTTTTGCTTTCTTATTTTTCATTTTTATTTATTTATTTTTTTGGCTGATGAAACAATATGTTTTGTATGCATCTTATTTCTTTAAGTTAAATATTTTAGAAATTAAAGTGTCTCAATTTGAGGAATCTTAAGGAGCACTGAAAAAATATATAAATTTTTATAGACTTCTAAGTAGTTGAATCATTTAACTTACCTTTTTCAAAGTAAGTGTTAATTAACTCTACTTTTTACCGCTTGTCTTTTTTACTTACTTATCTTTTTCAAGGTAAGTAAGTAGTTTGACCCTATAAACGTAACTTTTTCATCTCTTAGAAAGCGTCGTGTGGATATCAATGAAAGATTATTTTAACCAAACCAACTTATCAATGAAAAATTATTTACTGTTTACAGATCGAGGGTTAATTATTTTAACATATCTCATTTTATGCATCTTAAAAATTAATTTAATCATCCACAATTTGAAAATTTTTAATATACTGTTTTTTTCTGTTAATATTCCATTCTATCAGCTGTATGTGGGCATGTGTACTAAGGGAATCAAAATAAAAACAGTGAGTGTGAGCTCTAAATATATATTTTTATAATATTTCAAAACCATTTATTTTGATACAACATTAAGTTTTTGCCAAAAGTAGATATGCCTGGAGAAGGCCAGGGCCCACCTAAAGCTGTTGACCCATTGAGAGAAGAAAATATTGTTTTTCCTATATCCTTTTTCTAGAGTCCAAATACTTTTTTGGATGTGATTTCCGCTTTGTAAAGTCCGAAGTCCAAAAAATGTTGCAAAAGCACTTATTAAATTTGCTCCTTAATAATACATAAAGAAAATATATCCAAATTTATATATATATCCCTAAGATTTTTAGATAAAAACTATCGCACTAGAAGTATGGATTTTTTTTCACGTCATGTTGCGTGTGTGTCTGTGTTAATTTTTTAAACTATTTGAATCTAATTAATAAACTTATACAGCCTCCATATCTAATAAAAAGAATATTGACTTTTATTTGTAAAATATAGCTTGTGAGTTATCAATAAAATATATGCGTTTTATCAGTATAATCGTTATTAACATCAAATGAAAAACAACATTTCTTAAAGAGTTGGCTTAACTGGTTTAAGGCAACACTTTAAAGTAGCAATAAACCGATTTAT
Source organism: Trichonephila inaurata madagascariensis (assembly GCA_019973955.1). Lineage (NCBI taxonomy): Eukaryota > Metazoa > Arthropoda > Arachnida > Araneae > Nephilidae > Trichonephila > Trichonephila inaurata. The sequence goes on along the minus strand of BMAV01026562.1, from coordinate 260,111 downwards.
TGTTCGCGGTTAGCTGTAATGCTTTTTAAATGGTTCAGTAATCCAGAAATGTTTTAACATTAATTTGCCTTTTCACAGCAATGTATTTTGCTTTATAAAGTGTCGTAGGAGTTTTTTTTTTTAATTACTTTGTTTTATTTTTTAAGTAATTAAAAAAATTCATGTGCAATATTAATAAATATTTCATTTCAATCAACTATATATATACTTTTACTTCATCTTCATATAAATACGAGACATTTAATCAATTTTAAGTCACTATTGCTGTAGGGAGTTTGCAGTTCAGTTTTTATGTCTAAATCGATATTTACATAGTAAATATTTATGAAAATATATGGAGTTCAACTAAGAAAAGTTAAAATGGTAAAAAAATACACACATTTTTTACGTCAATTCAATACTAACAAGTTAACAAATATATTTAAATTGTTCCAGAAAATGTGTAATTATTTTATGTTTTTTTTTTTTTTTTTACATTTTTAAAGATGGGGGGTGAAAAGATAGAAAAGTATACTTAAAAGACTGTAATGATTCCTATATCCTAAGATAATAAAGGACATTTTAATTTGAAAATATTCGAAAACATTTTTTTTTTATCTAATTGGCTTATAGTAAGAAAATACACTCCTTCTCAGTCGATGTTTTTGAAAATTGAGTTAAAAATACTTGTAAGTGGAAGTATGCAAAACATACTTAACATAACTATTCTAAAAATCTAAATTGTTACTTTTTAAGCAAAATTAATGAGAAGAAGAATCAAAATAATTTTTGTCCACACAGCTTTAAATGTTCATAATTACTCTCTTCTTGTTTTATTTAACTTAAAAGTAAATATTGGCAGATCCCGAGATGCGAATACTTTTAGTGGCGATTTTGCCCCGATTCATACACAAGCTCCAAAATTATCTTTGTTAAAGTACCTAGAGAAAGAAAAAACAGCTATGGGAAAGTAAGTGCAAAAAAGTGTATTTTACGAGGAAGATCTACTGTAGAAAATGTGATCACACACTAGATCTTTCCAGGGCAGAAGAGATCTGGTGTAAAAAATCAAAATTCTCTCACAAAGCTTGAATTTATCCTTTTTGCTCCCCTACGAAAATGTCTGTTACTGAAGTTGCTAGTAATTTTGATGGGAAAGTTTTCAGAACTATAATTTTAACTCATTGTGGTTTCACAACATAAGTTAAAATGAATAAGAAACCAGTATTAACCAATTGTGGGCCAGTATAATCAGAAGTGGATTACAGGCAATGTGGGATTTTATGTCCAGGGGTTTACAACTCTTATTAGCATACTCTCAGAAAAAAAAGACATATGATGAGCAGGCGTTTTAAAGACGGACCTTTGATGCTCTGAGAAGTAGTTTCACTAACTGGAATACGAATTTAGTATTTGTGCCAACTAACATGAACACTGAGAAGTATCTAAAAATCTTATACTAACAACTCATACTATATTGTTTATCTTTAAGGGTTAATAATTTTGTTACAACAAGACGGACTTTCTTACCACACTTTTAAAGCAGCAAAAAATGGTTTGAAGAAAGAAACATTAATATTTTGCCGTGGTCAGCTAATTCCCTAGATATCTAAACATTATAGAAAATGTTTTAGTTTATCTTTTAAGGAAAGTGTATGCAAATGGGAAGCATTATAGCTCCTTTAAAGCAATTGAGGATGATATTTATACAGTTTGAAATAGTACTGAGCCGAATATTTTTTAAAAAAATATTGAAAGCATGCCCGAAAGAATAGGTCATTGCCTCACTATAAAAGGAGACCCCACAAAGTATTAACTCAAAGAATAACAGTGAAAGGAGATGAAAAGCTGAAATGGCCTTATGTTTATAATTTCTTAAAATATTATTTTCTAACTACATTTTCTCTCTATATACATAAAAAGGTTTTCGTGATGCTGTAATAAATTTATTACGTACTATCGTAACAATTCTAACATTCAATATAACTCGCCAAGTTGGCAAACCCGATGTTGTATATGTCGTACGTGATGAATTGGCAACCATGTGCTTCGTTTCATATAATGTCACCAATACGGTTGCGATAAAATATATGTCGCAGGAAAATGACGAAAAATTAAGACTTTCACCAAATCCCTAAGAGAGATGATCAAGTCACGCAAGATGTTAAAATAACGTCTCTTCAAGGTCATTTCCATGATGAAAGTAAGTGATTTTATCAAACTCTGAACTGTTTCAGTGAAATGATGAAATGAACTAGTCAGGATTTGCTTTGGCAAAATGCTGTCCAGGGTGGGGGTTGAGTCCTTGTACTTTCTAATCATACAGGTAGTACTATCGATCCCCTAAATATCAACCCCATATCTTTAAAAAAATGCCTGACCTGTTCATTTCATCATTTCACTAAAACAGTTCGGGGATTTGATCAAATCACTTACTTATATAAGGGAAATGACCTCAAAGAGACGTTATTTTGCGTGAATTCATCATCTCCCTTAGGGATTCGATGAAAAGATATAGACATATAGACAACAGCCTGGACTGTAATCTACATAATACATGTAAATTACTGTTTTACAATTTGAGCAATGAGTATGAACAGATGTATAACTTGTACAATAGGGGCACCCCCCCACACACACACTAGTTACTTCATAAAAATATGATAACATTCTACCAGTGTTGTCTGTATATGTAATTTCAACTAATAAAGCTGATATTCTTTTCATTAAGAGTTTTCTTTAAAATAAAATATCTGTTGTCCTTGAAAGTGTATATTTTTTATATAATTATAAGTACGGATGGTGAAAATAATTTTTAATAAAATATTTATAGTAAAAAGATAATGTCAATAGTTAACAAATCAGCAAAATGATGTAAGCAAAACATACGAATTTTAAAAGTTCAAGAACCCGATAATATTTGGATTTTGAAATATTTTTATCGTAGTATTTAGATAACATTTCAAATACAGCATGTTCATGCAGTGTTTTGATGTGTCCAATATTAGACACACATTCTTTCCATTTTAAACACACGACATTCTTCCGTAAACGTCTCCATGCCTCAATGCTATCACAGTATACAACAAATTTTGTTATGTTTGAATGTTAAGCAATCAACATATACACTCATATGTTTGAGTTAAATAATAAAAACTTTTTTTAAAAATTTTCAGTTGAAAGCAAAACCACTCCTCTCATGAATTTTAAACTTCTACTTATGGAAAACTCAATAGTGTGTAAACAGGATTTCTTGGTAAAAAGCACAGAAAATACAAATTTGAAAAGAAATTGATTGTTTTAAATTTTGACTGTTCATTCAACGGTGAATTTCACACACTACATACTTTTTGAATTTTTAAGAGAAAAAGTGGTTAAAAACAACTTTAACAACTGAATGAACATGAGACCGATTCGTAAGAATGTAAATAATCCTGGAATTTTCACAAACAATGTTGACCTAAATATAGATTAGTCTTTGATAAGAGAATTCAAAACTTACGTAAAACTATGCAAAAACATTAAATTAAATTGAATTATTATCCTTAAATGTTTCTCTGCTATTGAGCGTTATTCAGGCTTAAAGTAAAATATCATACATTTTATTATTACGTATTTATGTAGCCATATAATTAAGAATAATAATTACAAAAGTTTAAAATGTTCAAAAGTTAAAATTCTGGAAATATTGTTTATATACTATTCCACTTATTAAAAAGGTATTAAAAGAAATAATAACATAAAATATACATTTTTCCCTTACTCAATAGAAACGAGTTCAGTCTCAGAGAGAATTTCAGATAAAATCAATTAAATTCCTGAAAAATTTTGCATTCCATATTTTGAAATTTTTTATATGAGTGATTAAATTAGAAATATATTCTTTTACTTATATACTGGTCTTGTAAATAAGTTATAGAACTTATAATACGGATATATATGTGAATTATAAGCACACAACTGGAGTAAAGTCTTTTAAGATTGTTTTTGAATTCTGACCTGAATTCAGTTTTATTGTAGAATAATCTTACTAATGGAAAATCATTCTTCACACATTATTAGCTAGTCATTAATGATTCTCTTAACAATGTAATTTGGATGCTTGCAAATTTTGTATGCAAGCTTAGAATACACAGTGAAAAATACAAAACAATTATTATCAATTCACATATAGCACATAATGTCAATTCACAATTACAACATTGGTTTAATTTTAATTTTGTAAAGGGTGTTTATCTCCTACTGCAAATTTCAAATTTGTTATATATTTTCATTAGTATTCCTTGTAAATCTCCTTTAACTATTATTCATAATAATGAAAAAGGTACGCGATCCAGTTATATAAAGAAACATAATCATGATATAACATAGGAGAGAGAGATGTTTTTTTGTAGAGACTGATTTACATATTTATGAATTCTTATTGAAACTCATGGGTAATTTTTCACTTATTCGAAATAATATGTTAAAAAATACACATCATATTCCCATTTAAAAACAAACATTTGAATTATTGGTTACAATTCTTCAAAATAAAAATCTTTTATTTTGTAAGAATATTTGTGTCTACATCAAAGTCTTCCATTTAAGTATAAGTAATAAATGATCTTTAGAGAGAATTCAATTTCAAACAAATCAAATAAAAGCAAATCACAGGGAACACAGTTCATTCGCAGTTCCTATGCAAGCCCCTCAGTACTACTTTTAAAAACATTAAGCGCATATTTATTGCTTTTAAGGAAATGGAACGATGTATGCGTAAAAAAGTGACTGAATAAAAAAAAATGGAGACAAAATACCATTTATAAACTGTAAAAGGCAATAGAAAACTAAAATATAAATTTCTGTTAAATGATAATATAGTAAGTAGTTAAACATTGGTTATTATATAACTTGTATAACAATTCTTATTTTTCAGCGAAGCTTTTTTCAGTATTTCGTATGAATAATTATAAATCTAAATTATGGTTAGTTAAAATAAAACCAAATCTGTGAAATATCTGAATCAACTATTGAAATTCAGATATTGACATTGATTCCATATGCATAGTTTCAAGTTCTAATACTTAAATGCAAATAATTGTCATCCTCATTTCAAAATCCTGAATAATTTTCAAACATCAGAGAGTAAATTTCGAATTACATTTCAAACCTATTCTAACTGTATTAAAAGAGGAGCTAGTTGACATTTTCAATTCATTTTTATGCCACCCTGCGTCAACTCAAATAGAACGGAACCTGGTCTAATCTAGTTATCTGAAATCAGAAAAGCAAAGATACCCGCCCACTTCCGCTAGGTAAGTTAACCAATGACTGACCTATCTGTAAACTCTGGATGAGATCGAATTCTGTACGCTGAAGGAATTAAGACTTCATGGGATCTGGTTCGTTGATTTTTACAGATTGGCTCTCAGGAGCTCGCTTTTCAAAGTATTTTAAATCATTAACATAATCAGGGGCGTTACGAAGAGTTTCACAATAATGGTGAATAAGTTGTTTATATTTCGTACATGTATACAAAGAAAGGTTTTTTTTTTATTATATTAGGGAAAATCTATCACTATACCGTGTAACTCAGGAGATAATGTCTATCCAATATTACAAATAATTTAGGAAATATAAGGGATAGCATGTTGTAACAAATCAAAATAAAATCAGATTTTGTGCTTTTATGCAAAAAGTTCTTACTATGTTCATCGTTTATAGATTAAGAATATTCAAACTTTTTTTTTATGATTACTGTTCTTAATACTTAGTTTATATTTTTCAGTTTCGATATTGTGAATATTTTATAATTAATTATTTAAGCCACAGTCATACACATATTTTGGCTTAAATTTATATTGAAGTAAATATTTGTATTTTAGTTCCTTGACTACAGTACTTTAAATTCTGTTTTCATTTTGGTTTTTATCAATTCAATGATAAGAGAAGCTGCAATTTATAATATAAATACAAAAGATCTTTTAATGGCTTAACATTTGGTTGATTAAGGCGAGAAAAATTCATTATTAAAAAATTGTTTAGTCAAAAATCAAACAATTTTTAAATCATTCTTATTATTGTAATTGTTTTATTTTCTTTCATAAAAATTTTTAGAAAAAGCTTTCTTCTGAATTAATATATATCTAAAGGAAGTATGAGATTTTTTTTTGTATGATTAATATTAAAAATTATAGGCAAAGTACAGAGATTCGATTGCTAATATTAAGTGTGAAATTTCATAAGCAAGTATACACAATATACATAAAAGAATTGAATAAATATTTGATGAATTATAAAACAAATCCTAAATTTTAAAAAGTTTCATTTAATGATGTGATTATTCAATTTTTATAACTCAAAAACTCGCATTTTATATTAGTTGGAATTAAATTTTATAAAATGTTAATATTAATAGTGAAATTTCAAAATCCAATTACATAGAAATGTTTATTATTATATTCACAACCACAAGCTTCATTGATTCATGCAACACAAAATAAAACGTGAAAGCGCTTAAAGAACTAGAATAAATAAAAATTTAATTAAAAAATAATAATTTTTAAGCTAGCACAACAAATGTTTGCTTCAAGTAAGTACCAGTTGCTATTGCTAACTTCCACAAACAAAAAGGGATAGTAACACGTTACGTGAGAGCGCGATTCTAATATTTTTAAATACATCCAATAGTCTTTTTATAAATGGATTTGTAAAACTGGAAAAGAGAGTAAGCAAGTTTTTTTTTGGTAGGTAGATATACGAGCTAAGTGACTTCTTTTTGTTCCCTAATCTAAAAAGTGCTCTCGGAGGACAGAGACTTTCGTCAAATGAAGAGGCAATCACCTTTGTGAGCAATTATTTTGCACAGAAAAACGCCAATTACTATTTGGACGGGTTACAGAGATGGGAGCATCGCTGGGAGAAGTGTGTAATGTTACAAGGAGACTATGTTGAAAAATAGAAAAAAAATTCAGAAAAATGTCTTGTATCTTTATTAGATCAGAAACTTCTCAGACCACCCTAGTATATCTAACTGACCAAAAGGAGTAGAATCGACAGAAAAACACGCTGGGGATTTCCTGTGAAAGCCGGAAGAGCGATTCATTTAATAGCTAATCCTTTCAAAATCTGGTAATATATCAAGCATTTCTGCATCTTATATATTTTGTTTAAATTAATCATCAGACCATCATTTAGCTGTTTTTCTATCCAAGTTTAATTTCTTCATCGTCTTGCATTTTTTCTTGTGATGAACAGGCCTCCAATGTCTCTTTCTGACGAATTTAGAAGATGCCATTTTTCTCTGTCTGCCCCTCCCCTCCACATTTGAACGGATTATTTTGAATATAAAATATTTTGTTCTTTGGGGAGGTATTTGTATCTAATTTAGATTTTTCTCACATCAGTATAAATTTTTAATTTCTCTCGCAAATACTTTTACAATTATTTTTAAATCATTCGCATTTCAAATTTTCTATTTAAATACAGCACCACACATAATTTTCATATATGTAATGTATTAAGGAGAGATTTATACAACTGAGCTTAGTTTTTGATTGAAGTAAATTTTAGAAACACTATTCTTTTTTTAATTTAGCTTTCTTTTTAAAAAACTTAACGCCTCTTTAACTTGGGTAAAGTACGATATTTCTCTACTCACTATTCAAAGAATTCGTGTACACTTTTTTAATATAACTATAGTACATTTTAAGGTTTAATACTTCTAAATAACTCTGCGTCGATTTTTAAAATTATTTCTAATTAGATTCGCATATATTACGCAAATACCTTTTAGAAACATTCAAATTAAATATAATCTTCTTGAGATAAAATTAGTTGAATACTTTAAAAGAGTACCTACATTTGATCAAATAAATCTTGAAGTGTAAAAAATTAATGTGTTTAAGTTTGATTATACAAAAATAGCCGAGTCACAAAATAGAAGTTATTTAACAGATCATTAACCAGATCATACACGTTTTTCGCTTTAAGAAATTAACAACACAGTAGAAAAAATTTACACCTTATACCGTTATATGAAACTTTTTAAGATACTAAAAAGAAGAACGTAATAAGAAAAAAAAATTCTCTCTCTTTCTATATATATATATATATATATGTAGGTAGATAGATACCACACTCACATCAAACATATAATGTTGAATAAAATTCATTTCAAACAGTCTGTCAAACCAATACAAACATCACATTGTAGTCTCTTTCAGTTAATGAGCTATAGTCAATAGATAAATTTCAGGTATTTATAAAATTTTAAGAAGTCGAACTTAAATGTTTCATTAAGAATGAAATTTAAGTTTTTCGATTGCTGATCTCATTTAAAATACTTATCTCGATAATTTTCAAAAATTTTTAGGCGCAGAATTAATCAAGTTTGTATACAAATCAAATCTCGCTAAGAATTCAACTTATCTAAGTTATACAAAAATAGCAATCATTTGAATTATAATATTCATAAATATAAAAGTTTGCTACACAAGTTTACAAAAATAAGATATTTTTTTATAATTTAGTTGAAATAAATCCATAAATCATGTAAATGTGGATTAAATAGCAAAAGAAAACGAAATTCAAGGCTATTCATTAAAGACCATTTTAAAATATTTTGAAATTTAAAAACGACTGATAAACTTTCGAGGAAGCTGAAGTTATTTCATAATATATTTTCAAGAATTTTATCTTTATTAGTATATTTTCTGTGCAATTATATTCTAGTTAGAAAACAAAATATAAGAATTCATGCATCTATACAGATCAGAGTATAGTGAGAAAACATATCAGTTTATATAATTTATTCTTTTATTGTATGATATTGTCATTAACATACGTAAACAAAAATAATACAGAAAATAATACATAAGAAAGAATCTTTTGAGAATTCTTAATTTAATACCCCTGAAAAACAAAACAAAAAAGTCTGTTTTTAATAATTGACATAATAATTATATTTAAGTTGAAAATGTTATCTAAAATAATAACTTTATTATAATAGGGAAATTTTTACGTCCAATCATGGGAAAATCAAAATATAATGCACGTTCTTTAAGACTTAAGTTCTAAATAACTTCAATTATATGTTATTGCATCGTGGTAAATCTTACACAAATTACATAAATAAACAAAATAATCGCGGACTGATAAATAAAATGAAAATACGGTTCTTTAAGCTCTCGATCTTGTAAGAATGTAGATATTTTTTATTATTTAAATCAACATTTAAAATTTTATCGTACTTTTTATATTTTAAGAAAAGAATTAAAATTTTAATTTAATTTAAACAGCGAGTCCAAATTATTATCGTAATTCTAGTTTACTTCTTATAATTTTTTTTGTATGCATAAATAAATATTTAAATATTTTTTGTACGTATTTTTTTATGTGTATAATTTTTTCTTCACGATTTTTGTGAATGAAATTGAAATTGTATTATTCCGTCTTGAATACGTGTAAAGTTTTTAATTTCTTCTGGAAAATTTCCATTTTCCATTTCCAAATTATAATGTAAACATTTCTTGAAGTATAATTAAATGCATACATAACTAACTATTTCTATTCAAAAAGAATATATACGATCAAGTCAGCAACTGCAATGTCAATTATCCTAGAGCGATTCTAGCATCTGTAATACAGATGTCAGGTATATCAGTGAGTATTTAACGTTAGATTAAGTAATCTAATACTGGCCAGTCCGAAGACTAATCAGTTTAACTCTTGTATTTCTA
>BMAV01026562.1:198526-235439 GCA_019973955.1 Trichonephila inaurata madagascariensis | reverse complement strand
CCCCCCCCCAAGGAATAAAAAAGCAAATAATCTGAAATAAGTAAATATTTCACAAACACTGTCAAGGTCCTTTTTTTTGCATTTTAAGGCCTTCGGAATAATTTTAAGGATAGCAGCGCACAGAAAAGATCGTACTTTGGAAATACGTATATATACGTCCGGGGAAATTAATGCTTTCGCTGAGCTAGAAGCTGATATACGCCAGTGGTACTTAAGAGGTTAAAGTCGAATTGGAGCTTTATCGTCAAAGTATAGTAATATTGAATTCAATACATTGTTCTTGTATGAGGGGGGCGCGATGAAAATGATGATTGAATTTTGGGTCGCGAATATTGAAACTTTGAGAAGCACTGGTATAGATGCATAATTTTTTTATATTTACTGTCATCTGAATTAGAATATACATATATAGAATTGCTTTAAAAATTTATAACAATAAAAATAAAATTAATGCAATTTTTAAGAAAGAAATGAAGAAAAATGATATATTTCGAAATATTCTCCCTATATGTAAAATGCAAATTTTGTGTGCCTATATATAACTAAAACTTCTCTAAAGTGTCTGAACTAAGATTTTTGAATAATTCACTTCATTAGAATTACTATCAATCGAAATAATCACTGGTATTTTTTGTTAAAATTTCACTACTCAGATATATTAAAATATTAATAAAAATTCTCTCCTAAAATACATATTTCAATATATATATATATATAATCCTTGTTCAGGCTTTGTAGAAAAATCTTAACCATAAATAGGTAAAATATTGTTATTTAAGTATTTTCCATAAAAGGAGAATATTTTAAAATTATATCTTTTTTTTTTTTTTTTTTTTTTTGCCAAAAGATGCATTTAAAAGAAAATGTATTGAAATAATGCTCTTAAAATATTTTTGTTCGTAAATTATAATTCAAGTGACATTAAATATCAAAACGGTATTCATTTATACGCTTTTTTAAAATCACGATTTCGAATGTAGTCGGATATCTTAATATGTAAACCTAAAACTCCATATGGATTAAGGAAAAAAATGATGCAATATAAAATCTATTTTAAGTAAAAACAAATAATTGTTTGAAATGGAAATGAGTCAAATAAATAAACTATGTTGCAATACATCGTATTCATGACAAAGAAGCCATAATGCGATATTAACATTAGAATAATTTTAATCAGAATACTGATTGGAGAGTGGTTCCTATTCCTTAATGGTTTAATAAACACAAACTTAATCTATAAAGTACAAAGCATTTTTTGTTACATTAAATGAAATATTAATAATTATATCTTGTAAAAAAATATACAATTGTAATAGAAATTACACCAGACTGGTAATTGTCAAAATGATTACAATAGGCTGATTAGTGATGCATATAGTTTTCGAACATGGCACGATCTAATGTTTCCCTCTCCTAGCATTGTTATACGATATTTTAAAGTTAAATGCATAATTGTCTTTTCTTTTACATTGCACTGTTGCCAATTAACTTCTTAATAGGTAATGAAAAAAGTTACTTATTTTCAAAATAAAACTGTATATATTTACGGAAGTAACAGAAATCTTACTACATTGTTTTGTTATCACTGTGCAACAGCTTAGAAAAGGAAATGCCATTTGATGCAATTCTCATTGAATAACGGAAATAAAACGCAAGAGAATCTAATCTTTCTCACGTAAACGTAGCACATTGTAAAGCAGAGAAAAAGAAATGACCGTTCCATCTTTCAATTAAATACAGCCCTTTCAACCTTCTGAGAATTTACGAACAGGAAAAAGGAACAAAGATGGTTGGACGAGGGAACTAAGCTGGTGAAAGCAAACAGCGACGGGAATTTTAGACGAATCTGTGTAAACACGACGAATACTGAAAATTCAAACTCCAACCGGAAGTAAGTAGTAATGAAGGCGGACGCAAACAAATACTCGGAATTGTTTCAAACCAGAGTTCTTCAACCTCGAAAACTAGAAAAAGAAAGTTAACTTCTGTGAAAATGATTAAAATTATGGTGGCATATGGCTGCATTTTTGCTCTTTGAAATTTAACTGGATACAGTTTATGTAAGTTTTCGTTAAGAAGGCTCTTAGTTTAATATTTTTACGCATAATTACCAATGTATGTATGGTTTTTTTTGTAATAAATATTAGTTTTTACCAATATAATCTTATTTATCTGAGTAAATATGATTGCATAGTGTAATTCCAAACGTAAAATATAAATTACTGATAAATAGTTATTTTAAAAAAATATAAATTTTGTACATCGAGTTTATGTTTCAATTTTCTTCATTGAAATCTATAAGTAATAATAAGTCTATACTAAATATATAAATAAGAATTTTGTTTGTAGATCTCATTTTTAACCCAACTAGAATAATTAGCGACATACCTGAGCTAACGTCCGCATTAAAAACAGAATCAACTTCAAGACCTGCGGATTTAAACAGGGGCGTAGCTACCGCCGTATCAGCCTCATCAGTGATATGGGACCCCAAAGCTTCAGGGGCCCCAAAGTGCATAAGCAAAAAATCGTAAAATGTTAAGGGGTCCCAAAGGAGGGCCCCCAAAGAATTTGGATACAGTACTCGTTCAAGACTAGAAGCGCCAGATTGAGCAATCATTATTTCACTCAGCACATAAACAGTATTGAAAACACATGTTATGTAATATCATCACAAACGGTTAATTATTTTAAGGTATCCGAATACGTTCGGGATTGCAATTTTGCTAAAGCGTACAAGCGAATATGCTTTGAAATATTTAGTGTTTTTAGATCAGAATACAAGTATAAAATTGTCTTTAGAATATTATTACAATAAATAATTATTTAAATGCAATATTTTGGCAAAAAATGAACTTAGAATTATTTATTTACAAAACGTTCTCCTTTTATGAAAAATTCTTCTGTAATAATAATATTTTGCTTATATATAGCTAAGACTTCTCCAGAGTGTCTGAACTAGGATTTTATAAAAAAATTCACATTATTTCCAGAGTTACTACCAATTGAAATAATTATCGGTGTTTTTTTTTGTTAAAATTTCTCCACTGATGTATTAAAATAGGAATAAATCCACTTCTAAGTCAATTATTTCAAGCATCCTAGTCCAGACTTTGTACAGAGGTCTGAGTTATATATAGGTAAAATATTATTATTATAGAATCATTTTCCATAAAAGGAGAACGTTTTGAAAATAAATAATTTTAAGTTCATTTTTTGACAAAATATTGCATTTAACTTTTTATTGTAATAATTCTTAAAACAATTTCATACATGTATTCTTATCTATGTGACACTAAGTATCATAAATATTATACATGTATACACTTTTGCAAAATCACTGTTCCGAACGTAGTCGGATACCTTAAATTATAAAAGCTGCAACTGTGAGGAATATGTAAATTATAAAATCATCCTCTGGTTGCTTGTAAAATAACTATTTCAAAAATTAAAGTAATATTTATTGGCCTTCAGCGAACTCGATTGAAAAGGAAAATATTGCTCAACGATTAAAAAAACATTTATAGTACCATTTGAACAATTCTGTGAAATCGTATAATAATATGGGAATATTACATAATTTTATAAAAACGAATGCTGAAAGCAAGTAGAAAGTAATAATTATCATTTTAAAACCCTTAGTATGGATATATAGGACAGAGTCGGGTATTATGGAACAAAGAGGTTTTGGTTCTGTCTGTAGCTGCTAATGCGTGAGAAAACCTTGAACTATTGAAAAAATATTCTCATGATGCAGTGAGAGTTGACCACTTTTTGTTGTCGAACGACTCGATACGGATTAAAGCGTGTTTTACGATTTTCAAAAGTTTTTGCCGGCAGGTTTTCAAAAACCCCTTTTAACCTACTAGTACAAATGTGACTTGAACATTAAAGTTAAGCGTAATGCACACTAAAATAATTGTAGTTTGTGATACTTTGGCCGTTTTTTAGCTGACAATGTTTTGTCCTTCATATTTTCCAATATGGTGTGTCGGGTATAATGGAATACTAGATATTCCATAATACCCGACACATTCTATTCTGATGTATCATATTTATGCCATCAACTAAAAAATTAGAAAACAAAGACGTTGAATGTATCTTCTGTAACGGAAAATTCTTTGAAGATATTAACGAGAGAAAATTTGGATTCAATGCTTCAGCTATTTTCTGTGGTCTCAACTTGACTGTACTGGACTGTGACTTTTGTTAATAAATTCGAAACAGAAATTAATTTCAGGTATTATTAAAAATATAGCTTTTATAGTTAAAAATAACTTCGTTTTAGGAAGTCTTAATTAATGATCCAATGGTTTAAACCACCTATTCTATATTACCCAACTATTCCCTTTATCATTTTTTTAATAATTTTTTTTTTAAAACAAAGAAATAAATATTTTTTGACAAGTGATAATTACTTACAATCGTTTATATTATATATCCATGACGACTTCGGAGATTTTTTATCAAAAACCAGTAAAGTCATTTTTAGAATATATGTAAGTGGTATTCTCTCTCTCTCTCCATAATACCCGACTCTCATCTATATATGCTAAATATGTACTAATAATATTACATAGATGATACACTTCTCATCAAACTATTTTAAGAGGCACTTATATTTCCTTATCACATTATTAAATATGCTAGATCTTATATCTATACTTCAATATAAATAGTCTATTGACTTAAGAAAACACGCTTTGAAATTCATTTTAATGACAATTTTAAAAAAAAAGGTGTTTTTTAAAAATATTTGAACTCTTGATGAAGAAATGCGTGTTTCGAAATCCTCAATGGCTAAGTTCAGCCGCTCAAAAAAATTTATTCAAAGTAATTATTTCAATAAGTTCGGACTGGTAGAAGTATTGATTTTTGGAAAATTCCATTTTCTAGTATAAATTCAGATTTTAAAAAAATAAGCATTGCCATTTTAATAAGAGAGAACTATAAGATTTATAAACAGTTAATGACTATATGCCAATATAGTTATAGAATAACATAATATTATTCCGTAATGAATCAATTGATTTACGAACTAGACTATTTTCATTTCTGAATGCATCGCAGAGATTGGTAATGATTGACAGTTTCAATTAACGTTCATTGAAAGTTCCGTAAAGGGCTGCTGGTTACAGACTAAAAAAAAAATTAGATAACAAGAGTGATATTTGAGCTAGCATCTCATTCTCCTAGCTTCCACAGCACTCCATGTGAAAGGCTTTGAGTCACATGGATTTAATGTACGACATTGCCCATTACTCTACATATCGGTTTTGGTGGCATCAGAAATGAATAAAGTAAAATGTTCGAACTAGATGTCTGTGTATACACATATTTGATAATAGATTTGAAAACCCGCTGTGTAAGACTCAAGGAGACCACATTTCCAAAATGATGTATTTTTTTAACTTGTAAAACTCCGTTCTCCCACCGCGAGAATATTCCCTGCCATGCTGTTCATGCTATATATATAAACCTAGATTTCAGCCATACAAACCAACCTCCTGTTATAAAATAATATATAATGAAATAATAAAAGATTCTTCTAAAAAAATGCCCTTACAGAAGATATAATTCATTTTTATAAATTATGATTACTATGCAACTGGAAATGCATTTTTTTATTCACTATCTTAACTATATCCGCAAAGAAATCTCGTACATTAAAGAAACAAAAATTATCAAACATGCCGTTGATTGAAGATTGAACTCTTTCTAACTCGTATAGTTAATTTTACTGCATTCTGAACACTATTATTAATAGCTTTTTGCACCAGAAAAAATGTATATTAATCTTTCAATTAATAAATCTAGAGCTACCTGATTTTAAGCATAAAAACAAATCACATTGAAAATGTACTACAAATTGCTACAAACGTTTAATATCAGATAGTGGTACATATAAACTAAACTCAGTGGCTCAACAGCCCATAAGAGCTAAGGTCTACTGTGCCCATCTCAGTTTTCGGGCGCTTGGCACTGAAGTGCATGAGCAGATGTTCCAGTCAGGTAGTCAGTCTGACGTGAGTGGTACATATAAAAGCCATTACCTGGGTTATCTAAATTTAGCGAAATATTTCTTCATTATTACTGACAAAAATGTCTTGCTTTTAAACAATTTTGAAGAAAAAAAAATGTTTCTATCTCATATTCAAGCAAAATTATTATGCGTGCCTATAGCAAGAGGGTACCTATAGGAGTCAGTAAGCATGTATTATAGCTGTGTGCCTACACGCAGGTAACATATTATTCCCCAACAGGCAAGAAAAAATTATATACCAAGAGAAAAAAACCTTTTTGTGAATATGGAACAAATAAGACTTTTCATTTTACCTGGAATACATGTGAGTAGAAGAACTTTAGAACTTTTCTTTTTAAAAAACAAGTCTAAAGTGTTCACACATACAGTCATATTTTGTTATAAAATTAAGAAATTCACAA
Organism: Trichonephila inaurata madagascariensis; assembly: GCA_019973955.1. NCBI lineage: Eukaryota > Metazoa > Arthropoda > Arachnida > Araneae > Nephilidae > Trichonephila > Trichonephila inaurata. The sequence goes on along the minus strand of BMAV01026562.1, from coordinate 228,995 downwards.
TTACAAATTACGAGTGGGTATTCCCACTCATAAATCTACAAATTTTTGATACAACAAATTTTAACTATGTATGTGTAAAAATTTAAATACATACACAAAGCTAAATTTAACAAAAGATTATTTCCGAAAACTGTAAGTACAGTGGAATCTCAACCAAATATCTGGAAAAATGTCAATGCAAGTTACAAAGTTATCACACTGAGATAATAAATAATTAACGTAATACATCATACGCGTGAATCACATAATAGATAATGTGAGGGTAGAAAAAATTTAAACAATGTATGCACAAAAATATTACATCGGCTTTTTTTAAGAATTTTTCGGTTTAAATACTGTTTACAAGCAAAGAAAATTGTTACAAGAACACATGTGAGTAAGAGTAATTAATTACAAAAAATTTTTTAAGTTTTCGTTGAACGTACATATTTCTAGTTTTTGTTGACTTTAGAAAATAATATATGATTAAACTACATTCTGTCCTCATACACATACTCCAAATACTATTATTTATAAAAGTTTCTTTATAGGAAGCAAAATATTTGGCTCGAAAAACCAACAAAAAAAATTTCCAAGTATGAAATTTAAGCAGATTATAGCAGAAATGCTCTGTTTAAGATTTAATTTAAATTTCGATACTGTCAAACTGATCTGTCGCAAAATCAGATTCAGGTTCATAAAAGACTTCCGACAGAACATTCGTCTGACCTGTGAAGGTCATTATAGCAAGTCTCTGGTAAGAAGTTCTTTATCGAAGCCGCCTCCACAGAAAATTCGGGACATAAAAAAAAGATAACAAAGATGAATTTTTTTTCACATAGTTTGCCAGTAAGGTATTATTATATTATATACACGGAGCTAAAAATTCAAACTTAAACAAGGGATTTGAATCTCAGACAAACCAGTTTTTTTTTTTTGAAGTAGGATCTCACTGAAAAAATGACAATTTTGGCTTATAATTATTAATGGTCTTTTGTATGATCTTATGCCGAATACTTTATGGATTAATATTTAAGAAAATCTTATTTTTTTTTTCTAAAAAGGTTTTGAAGTAAAACCCAGACGGCTTTGGTTTGCCTGATTCTCGTATAATTCAAAGGAAGAAAAGCTTTTGAAGTGTCGGTCTATATATATTTTTTTTACATTGTTAGAACACATACGGAAACGTCAAAGATAAAAAACGACTTGTTTGCCTCGGCGCTTATCATCCTAGCTTGCTACAAAGACTATCCACGTTATCGGAAGAACAGATGGAGGAGAAAGGGTATATTTTTACTTTTGGTAAACATAATGCTTATCATAAAAAGAGAAAATAAAAATATTGCAAATTTGCATAGCACTCTTACCACCTCCTAAAGATAAGAAGCTTGGTTAATTTCAATAAGTCGGTCGAGGGGCTCGTTTTTATGTGCAAAAACACAAACAACGTCTTGTAAAACATTTTATACTTTTGTGAATAACATTTATGTAAAGCAGTGCTTCTCAAACTTTCGATTCTTGTGACCCAGTTTTCAGTCATAAATTCCATCCCCCCCCCCCTTTATCCAAACAATAACAATGTATTGAAATCAATAATACTATGCTTTTAAGTCCCACCGACGTATATGAACGTCTTGGTCAGCCAATGTATTAATTGGTCCGGACGTATATATACGTCTTTCCGAAGTACGATATTTTCTGTGAACTTCTATCCATAGATTTATTCCAAAAGCTTTGTAATGCAATAAAATTAGCTTGACAGTGTTTGTGAAGGATTTACGTATTTCAGAGGATTTGCTTCTTTATTCCTGTTTCATCCCCCCTCCTCCTCCAATACATCTCATACGCGCGCCTACATGAAAAAACAGTGGCATTGGGGAGTGAACAGTATAACATTTAATCTCGGCAGTTAAGGGATTAATTATAAACCGTACAAATTATCAAGATAAGTGTTAATTTTTGTATATAATGTATATATGGCAAGCCCATGGAGTCACTGATAATTATTAAACTTGCTCTTAACTTAATAGTGTTCGATTACTTATAAAATATCTTGTGAAGTACTGATACATTTATAAGTGTATTATATTAGTATAAATGTGTATTTTATTTTTCATTATGCCTGAATGTATTTTGTTTGTTTACTTTCAGCAAATTAATAATTTTTTTAAAATAATCTTTTGTTTTCGACTTTTTAATATCCTCGCGCCCCCCTTATAGAGTTATCACGCCCCCTAGGGGGGGCGCGCCTCATAGTTTGAGAAACGCTGATGTAAAGGGATTTCTCCTGTATAGATTCTGGTTGAGGAAACTTCCTATTAACCGGATTATAGAACACACAAAAGAGAAATTAATAACACAGCAAATAATACAGGCAATTATCACAATTTCAGTTGCAAACTCTTCAATGAAATATGTTATAATACCCTAGAATTATATATATATATGTAATAATTCCCAGTAATTTAACCTTTAATAGCTCTGGATTTATTTATGGTCCAGTCCTTCAGGACAACCGTTTAATTATTTTAATTAGTTACCCAACTAATGGAGAGTTTTGAAACTACACCCATCCACCCCCAAATCATGTGATGTCCAGTTGGGTATAAATACCGAGATCTGAAAATCCCGCTCTCTTCTCTTTTGTCCTTTCATCATGTAGCCGGCTGCTTCGTGTTGTGTGTTCGTAGTTTCTTTGTTCTGTGTTATGTCGTTCATGCTTACTGTAATTAATATGCCTAGGTGTTGCAAAATGTGCAATAAATTGGATTTACTAACTTACAAAACTCCCCCTCTCTCTCTCTCTCTTCAATACTACAATATCATCCTCTTGCCACGTACTACAGTAATCACTTCCAATGGCCACGCCCTATCCTTTCGTTGTTACAGCTCTTTCATTGTTCAATCGGCCACGACAAATCATACACCAAGATAAGTTTTATTACACACACACACATATATATATATATATATATATATGTGTGTGTGTGTGTGTGTAATAAAATATCTTTTAATCTTATATATATATATATATATATAATATTCAGCGACAGCTTTAGAAATCATAATAGGTCTCCAGTTTAGTCCAAAGACTTTGTTTCTACATTTGTTGTGTCTCGTGAACTCCAATTTTCTTCTTCTTTGGCATTGTAGGTTTTAGAGCTTTTGCACTTTTATTTTATTACACTATATATATATCAGAGGTACACATTTTAAAAACATAAGTTCTTAACAAACATCACAAAGGAATGCATGGGTTGTCTTTAACCCTTTATCTACCGGCGGTACTTATAAGAACTACTCACTCTAAAATTACATAGAATAAACATATATTTTTACGAAAACTTTGACGATACTTCGCAGGAATATTCTTTTAAATCCACTCTTCCAAGATATATGGCAGCACGGGTTCTATGATGAGTATTTTAGCGGGGAAGACGAATAGTTTTGTAGCAGAAATTGCGTTTTCAGCGGATTGTGAAAATTGTCATTTTTGTTCCGAAAAAATAATTAACATCAAAAAGTAAGGTCTTATTTTTTTTTGTATGTTAAGGAAGACTTTAGAAAACGATTTGACTATTTATTTTAAGTGAGCAGTGTGTATAATTAATTTTACAGTTGAATACCTTTAATTAATTAATTAGCTCTAATTAATTAAATTTCCCAAAGTTGAGTGTTTTGTTTAAGTACATCCCTTAATTTTCAATGTAGTGATTAAAAAGAAAAAAAAAATATTGCATGAAAAAAACTGAAGTAAATCATAATGTGGTAGGTAAAGGGTTAAAAACTCCTGCAAAATTTGACTTGTTTTGTTAAGTAAGAATTCAAATTATTAACTTATTACATTTCAGTCAAACGCATGGCACATTTTATTTTAGATCGGATTAGCGAGAATAGTTCATTTTTATAGTCTTGTTAAAATATACCTTTTTCTAAATAAGAGAAAAACTTAAATAAAAGAAATGTTACTTAAAATATTTGGGAATTCAATAGCTAAAACTTGTAAGTTTTTATTTTTTCCATAGGCATTCGAATTAGATATTATAAATTATGTTACAGTAAAGATATCTGTCCAATTCAGCTTATAACACTAAACATAATTTATTACATCTCTGGAAAACAGTCAATAAATGAAGTTACGGAAATCGATTATTTACAATTGCTTTCTTTATATTTCATTCAGAGAATTCACTGAACCCGCAAACGTAATAAAGAATTATAATCTTCCTAACTAGGTTTACATCATAATTTTTTTGTTTATAAATCTTTTTTACTTGTCACATCTATAGAACATCTGTGAACATAATTGACAAGATGAATAAATCTTTTAAAATCAAAATATTTTCATAAACTCCGCCTTTCGAGATACATTTCACACGAAAGTTACAGACCGTATTATTAAACGGTTGAGTGACTCCCTTTCCATATAGGAAGAATGTGCTCTGTATTTTCTTCGTAACAAAGTGTAAATATTATACAAATCTTTTATTATTGTTGTTAAATGTGACCATAACTCTTTTATTTGACAGAAGAATTACACTTCCAGAGATAGACGAGGTACAGAAAGAATGGATGACTATTTAAAAAGGCGAACTACAATGCCTTTGTACGCAGGCCATCATAGCAGGCATGAATGAACCAGCGAATAGCTGTTTTATGTGCGCTAATGGTGCGTATTTACCTCTTGATATTTCAAAACATAGAGAACTCGATGATGCACTTCGAGATGGCAAAAGAAAACAAGACAGTTGTTTTCGGAGATCCCGATCCTTACATCGCGTGTCGTCGGGCGCGAGAATTTCCATTGTTCGTCTAAGAAACCACTAGGGGATCAAAGTACCGACAAGGATCACCAACAAAGTACAATGTTGCTAAGAAGTGCCCCTCTTATCAGTGAGTGATAAGACAAGCACTTGCTTAATATTTTCCGGTTACAATCGTGATCGGAAAAAGAAATTCCCCAGCCAGCCAAGCGTTGACAAAATTTCCACCCAGATAACGACGACGATGATCATTTCTTATAATTGATTTCTTTTTCTTCTTCTTCGATATTAAAATTCGAATATCGCTCATTTCCTTGTTCGATTCAAGGTGTGGCCCTTAGGACGACAATAGAAGGGATGTGTCTCGTCTGGTATTAATCGTTCGAGAATTAAAAATTAATTTTAAATTGGGTGCTTTTGGCATAGGTTCTTTCTAGCCAGTTAGTTGTATTGATTTTTAATAGTTATGAATAGGTATGAATACACCTTTCATTAATTGAATGCCAATAAAATAAAATAAAAATGTTTGAAAAATGATGATACCGTTATGCATAACACAAAATTAATCAAATGGGTTTGTTGGTCTCAATGTGTTTTGCACTATTATTTTCCTAAATTTTTTCACTTGAAAAGATATGAAATGAAAATTTCTGTTAATTAAAAATTTTACGACCTTATAATGCAAAGGCACTAAAAATTTGGGACATACTTTCGGGTTTTATATGCATTTTAAAACATATTGAGCAGTTTTTTTTAGTAATTCTATGGGTAACTTCTTTATCTCTTGTCAGATCTGACTCCACACATACATTCCTAAAATATATTTTTTTCAATAAAAAATATCAGTTTTAAGGACAATTTTACGTGTCAATAATGATATAATAAGTATGATAAAATTCTAAATATTTCATTGACATTATGAGAGACCTAGTTTATTAAACCATTTGAGAAGTAACAAAGACTTGCAAAATAATAAGATTAAATATCTCATATGTAAAATAAAAACTTCAGAAGACTTGCTCTCGGCTAAGAACATAAGGGATAAATTTACTATTCAACTATATTGTTAAATGTTCATGATAATATATCATTTAAAACTGAGTAAGAGTTCATAAAAATCGTAAGATTTTTATTTATAATAAACAATTAATAACTTTTAATCTCTAATTTAACACGTCTTTGAAATTTTACCTTTTTTTTACCGTGATAGTTAAAATTAAAGTTTATAAGCAACAGTTACAACCCACTGATATATTGGTTCCACTAGAAAATTAGCTAAAAACCAGCTTTGTGGAACTGCTTTTCACAAAATTAATTTAATGATGGTCTGTAAATTGCATTAGATATGGTTGATTTCAGTTTCGCTTAAGAAGTCGTTAAGTTTCATGTATTGAATGCTTTGCGACAAAATGGGGGAAATATCATCAGAAGTCTTGCAAAAAAGACCCGAATTAAGTTTTAAAATATATTATAATAAAAAGAAAGAGATGAATCATGTTATTTAGTGCATTAATAGATAAAAATTCATTTAAAATTAAATAGAGAAATGTTAATTTCGTGAGAACAGCGAAAAAAAACTTGATTATCTTTCCCTATTTAGTACATTCATTCAACCAAACTTGTTTAGAACTTTTTAAAAAAATATTCCATTCGCGTAACGCGTTTATTTTCCCACATAAAGCGGAGAAGAATTGAACTACAAAAACAAATTTTCAACATATGACGTCAGTCTTACCGAGCTGGATATGACTGATGTTTGAAGTTTAAAACTGTTGGTGGCGCCATAATTTATTTTTTTGAATGGAAACAAAAGTAAGATAAGTAACTGAAACATATTTGAAGAAGTTTTTTAAATTGTACTATCTATCACAGAATTTAGTTACGAAAAATAATTATTGTATTCTTATAAAATCACTTTCCTCTGTTCAAATGTGATTACGAAAATTCATCTAAAAAACAAAGTGAAAAAATCAAATCTAAATGCCACTTTATATATTGAAGTTACAACAATACATTTCTTAAAGCATAATTTTACAACTTTACCTTTTCTCAGTAGGTTTAATTCTGTTCCATGTACTACCATTGCCGTTTATATATGCTTTTAAGCAGTATATACAGCTTCATTATTTGATTTTCCTCTGAATTTTGAATTATTCTTTATACTTTATGTTCTAGGCTTTAGGCATTTTATTTGTAATTCTGTCTTTAGAATGGCGAGTAAAGTTAAAATTCTTAGTCAAGCTCTTAAGAAACAAACATTTTAATTCTTTAACATAACTCAGTGCTTCTCAAACTTTCAATACTCGTGACCCAATATTCAGTCATCATTTTCATCGCGCCCACCCTCCTTCATACAATAACATTGTATTGAAAAAATTCAATAATACTATACTTTTATACGAAAGCTGCAGTACGACTTTAACCTCTTATGTTCCACCGACGTATATAAACGTCTCGCTCAGCTAAAGCATTAATCTTCTGGACGTATATATACGTCTTTCCGAATTACGATTTTTTCTGAGCACTGCTATCCATAAAATTATTCCTAAGGCTTTGGAATGCAATAAAGGGACCTTGACAGTCTTTACAAAGGATTTACTTATTTCAGAGGATTTTGCTTTATTTATTCCTTTTCTCCTCCCCCTAAAAAACATCAAAATACGCGCGTCTACGTGGAAAACCGTGGCATTGGGGACCAAACCGTGAAACTTTTAATCGGCAGTTAAGGAATTAATTATACACCGTTCAAATCCCCATGATAAGTGTTAATAAAAGCCCATGGGGTCACTGGTAATTATCAAACTTGTTCTTAACTTAGTATTGTTAAATTAATAATAAAATACATTGTACAGTACAGATACCTTTATAAGTGTATTATATCAGTGTAAATGTGTATTTTATATTTTATTATGTCAGAAAGTATTTTGTTTGCTTACTTTCAGCAAATTAGTAATGTTTTGAATAATCTTTAGTTTTCAACTTTTCAATATGTTCGCGCCCCCCTTATAGAGTTATCACGCCCCTCAAGGGGGGCGCGCCCCACAGTTTGAGAAACGCTGACATAACTGATAACTTGACCAAAGTGTCTTAATTGAAAAAGAAACGTTCCCACAATAAATTCTTATAGTCCAAGAAGAATTCTGATTGGTCCTGATCCTGTGAGTTGTGTTAAATTATAACTTTTATTCTATCTTTAACTACTTTTTAGAGTTTCACATCTTTGCGGTACTAGTTATTGACCTAAATTTTTATACAGCCTTAAATTTTTTAGGTCCTTTTCAAACTTTTAAAAGCATTTCTTAGTGTCAACTTTGACATCCAATCAAGATCTGCTTATTCGTACAAGTGTCTTACCTAAAACACATTTTCAGACTTTTTTGCTGCATCCGGATTAACTAAGCTTGCACCCCTCGCAGGTCTGATCCATTTATTCCATCCTTTTATCTTTTAAAGTTCTTTAAAATTTAAATTTTAGCATAAAATTGTTTTAAAACCTTTCAATTATTTAAAAGTTAAATTTTCCATTTAATTAGATTTTAATTAATACCGAGTATTGGAGAATCTATCATATACATTTTAAATGTAAAGAAGGAAGATTTTGCCCAAACAGAGCTAAGTGCTCCATGAACTTAAACCTCGCCAACGATTCCTCATTAGGTTTTTTATAACAATTGAAAAGTATAAAATGAAATTTCTGCTTCATGTATTGTTCCACATATAAGTATGTATGTCTGTCTGTCTTTATCACACCCATAATCACTAACAAGTGTGAGCAACGATCTTAAGTCGATTTTAAGCATTAGGAATTACTATAATCAAATATAAAATGCTTTAAGAACAGAAAAAACCAGAAAATGACAGTAACAATATTTGGTCATCTCTTCAAAAACAGTAAACAAAAATAAGAAGCCTGCTATGAAAATACTAGCTGGTAAACTCGTTCTTCGCACGGGTTTGAAAAATTAAGCAATACAAATTGAAGGATAAAGAGGTTTTTAATGAGTTAATTTTACGTGAATTGCAAATATCTCAGCTGAACAAAAAATCACATTTCTTAAATTTTGAGTCTATAGGTCTAATAGCTGATAAAAAAAAAGGATTTTGTTTTATTTATAATGCCCCCGTAACTCCTTTGTGGGTCAATTTTTGAAAACACTTTCCTAAGCTGTGATCTCTGCTATAAAAAAGTAACATATCGTTACAAATTTTGTATAATGAATGCTTAAAATAGAGTGTAAATAATTTATATCTGGATGCGTAATACGTTAATATCACTTGCTGTTCTATTTATTTTATGTTAAAATTGTAATATTCGCAAGCAATACCGTTCCTCGCATTATAATGGCGATTCAATGGAAACACAGTGAAATGTTGGCGATAGAACCAAGTTGGCATATTTGGCGACCATGTTGGCAACTTGGCGATTGATTAAACTGTGCAGAAGTTGATATGCTTTTGCGCCACCTGGTGGGGAGCTGCAACAAATAGGATGGCACAAAAACTTTCTCCACAAAAAAAATACATATACATGCCAATTTTCATAGTGATCGGTTGAACGGTGTTGTGAAGTGAAGCGAGTTCATATATACAAACATCCATTTATATATATATATATATATAGATAATAATTTACTTATTTTTTCAAATTCTTTTTCTTATAAAAAATATCCCAACACGTAAAGTTTCAAGAGGAAAGTTAGTAAAGTTATTCCAAAATATATATATATACACAGTATAATTTAGACATTAATAAATAATTATAGGGGCCTAATTATAATAGTTGATAGGTTAACGGAATCGATGGGTAACTGACTATGGTTTCATAATTTCGGTTTAGTTTGAAATCATACGCATTAAATTTGTCGGGCTTCAAAGTACCAGATCAGATGTCGAGCCCATCAGCTCACCTTGATATTAAACTATGAAATGTATTGTCTGTGTTAAGCAGACCGTTCAAACGAACAAAATTTGGCAGCAGAAAATGTTAGACGAAGCTGGTACACACACACACACATAAAAATCAGTAAAAAAATTGTACTCAAGATCTAAAGAAAAAAAAAGTTTAAATATTTGAAAAGTACGGTGATATATGATTCATGATCAATCATGGTGATATTCTTGTTGTTGACAGTTTTGTTTACTTGTGTCCTGGAATAAATATATTACATGAAAATGTTCGCGTCTGTATTGTCAGGTCATTTCCGCATTTTTTATCTTAAATTAACCGGAAGTTAGTTAAATGTACATTAACCTTTAAGTGCTGTGGTATGTCTCATATAAACACCTTTTTTAACACCATTTGATAAAAGTATTGAGGTTTTCTCTCAATGTTATTTTTTCCAGACGTTATCATTCATGCATACAAAAAATCGTGCAAGAATAACGATGTGCTAAGGTAGCATTTTTTTTTTTTAGTTCACTAACTTATGACGCTTCTATTTTTTAATATATGTCCTACAATCTTTAAATAAAACATTATAAAATTAATAATATATACGAACAATTTAAGAATATGCCAAGAATATGTTTAAGAATATTTTTAAGAATTTGTTTAACAATATGTTTACGAATATATTTATGAATATGTTTACGAATGTCTACGAATATGTAAAGAATATGCTTATAGGAATATAAAACATCGTAAAAATATGAGAATATGTTTAAGAATATATGAAGAATATATATAGTTCAGAATATTATGCATTAAGAATATGTTAAGAATATATGTACATGCGTAACACAGGTTTGTTTTTCACATCCTGATTCAAAATATTTTTTAGTTTGTTTAAAAGTGTAATATGATGACCTCCAAAGCTTGAAATGGCCTGTTCCGAAATCTAGGGAATTATTTCCTCATTTTTTTAAAAATCATTTATCTACTAGTAGAAAAGAACGAGTTATCTCTTAAATATAGTATTAAAAATATGTTATATTTATAAAAACATATTTAATGATACATAAAAGGAATAAATTATGCGTGCGTGTTTTAGTATATATTATGCTGAAAATGTGAGAAATATATACAGATTATTTTATACTCTTAATAGTCCTTTATTCTTCATCATTTGCTTAAAATATATCCTTTTTACTTAATATGCAAACAATTTTTCGAACCAATAACATTTCCTACTTTCATGGAATATTTTAGTGGTTCACCGTCTCTGAAGCTACGCCATCGCATATACACAAAAATTCCCGTTGAAATTAAAAAGGGCTTACCTGACTCGAATTTATCAAGAGAGTTTTATATAATTTAAACTAAAATATCGTATACATAATTAAATTTTAAGGAAACGGTAAGCATAAATAACATATTCGGGGGAAAAAAATCACATACAAAAACCGGTTCCATTTAAAAAATATTCCAATCTTACTAATTCCGAAACCCGGCAGGCTTCGATAAGAAAACCACCATCAATATGCTCAATTTCATCCGAGAAAGAGTAAAGGAGAGATAAAAAAAAATGTACCACACAAGAGTTACGATGCCAATTAAGACGCGCAGTGCAAGATTAAAGATACGTGGAAAATTTGTTGAGAGTCAACTAAAAAGAGTGAGTGATATTAAAAAATCACGACCGCGTTCCAAGACACTTAAGTGACGTATCACGGGCAACTGCTCATTAAGGTGCGGAAGGTAAATTAAGCAGTACCTACATAACATCTATGTATTTATCTGAAACGATGGTCGGCGGTCGCGTGTGCTTCTTATGGACAGTAAACACGAGGACAGGGGGAAGGTCTCTGATTATTTGCATATGCTTATTTACCAGGGAGTGCACACAAATAACGGCAGCTGCGTACTGATAAGTGGAATGACGACCATTATTTGCTTATGTAAGTCGAGTATGTGTTTCTTTCGAGGGATTGCGACATACTGGAACGTAGAGGCCTTTTGACACGTGTCGTACTTTACATGAACCCTTTACCTCGGTATAAAAACGTTAAAATTTATAAAATTAGTTAGACGATAACTAATTTTAAAAATATTTAAAATTAGTTATCGTCTAATCCATAACATACCCCTATCCGATTAAGCTTAATTTAAATTTCCGGATCTTTCTTAAAAATACGATTCCTTGCTTATATTTGATTCTATTTTATAGAATTCAGTTTCGAAAGAAGAATTCGGGTTAAATATGATATATTCTTAAATTCGAAAAAGAAATCAGTTAAAATTCCTCATCTTTCCTGAAAATACGATTCCTTGCTCATGTGAGTTGCTATTTAATAGAAGTTTCAAAAGATAAATTTAAGTTAAATATAAGGTATTCTTAAATTTAAAAAAAACTAGTTTTAAAAAAAGGATATTACAAAAAAATTTCAAAAAAAGAATTTATCTTTAATTTTGATTATCATTAAAAGATATTATCCTATCTGTAGAAGGATATTTTTAGAATTTTTTAAAGATAAAATTCGTTTAAAAAATATTTTATTCATTTTTATTGTTTCTTATAAAATAAATTTTTAAAGTAAAATAGACATTAAGTAACAAGTGAATTGAAATCATATTTTCGCAATTTCATAAAAGCTAAAAAAAAGAAAAGAGAGAGAGAGAGAGAGAGAAGGAAAGATTGTCTTGAACGGTGCTCAAATATGATCAATATAACTATAAAAATCAGGCGATCTAGTTTTTTAAAGAAGAAAAGTATAAGAATCTAATTTATTTCTCTCAAAGTCAAAATGTAATTAATTCTTAGATGCACAGTCGACTCTCGATTATTCGAAGTTGGAGGGACCAATGAAAAACTTCGAATTATCAAGAATTCGGATTACCAAGAGTGTAGAAAAAACTCCCAAAATACATGAATAGAAATTTTTTTCTAACACATTTAAATTTGAAACTAAGTAATAAAACAACAATTGCACATATGTATAAAATTATTTTAAAGTATTTTTAAAAAGTACATATTATACAGTAAAAATACTAAGCAGGACGTCTAGTAACAGGTGTGGTCAGTCTATCGTCCACTTGAAGAAGGAAAGCAATAAAAGTCTTTTCGCCTGAGAAACCGGAAAACATTAAGAAGGAGTAGAAGACAGATGAACATCAAAGGGGCTACGTTACATGGGAGACACGCAGAGAGAATACAACACAAAATTTGAAAGCTCCAACCTGTTTGCTACAGGACTGTACATGATAGTGAGTGTTCGAATTGTCGAGAGTTTAGTAAGATAACTTCGAATTATCGTGTGTTGTAGTCTGGCTAGCCACAGATTTTCCTTCGAAACATTAAGAGTACCAAAACGTACTGTTTTAGCTCGAAATATCTAGAGTTTATCTAGGGACTGAGCATATACTTCAAATTAGCGAGAGGTTCGTATTATCGAAGGTTTGAATTAGCGAGAGTCGACTGTATGTAAAAATAGAAAATTATTAAGAGCAGATAATTATATAAGCGACAACCTACAAAAATTTCAAATCGTAACTATGTATTATTATTAATTATAATCAAATACAATTTAACTTCTAGTACAGAAGTCCATAAGGAATCTTTACCTCTAAAAATATAAGGCATTTAATTTAATTAACTAAAACTGATTGATTTGTTACAAGAAATGGACAAAATTATATTCAGACAATATATATATATATATATATTTGTATGTGTGTGTGTGTGTGAATTTATGTTAGAGAAAAATACAATTTTACAAAAAGTTATGTTATATTTATCATTATAGTATTCTGAGTACAGTAGTTGATCAAAAAATTAGCAAACTTTTTAATTCGAAAAATACTTAAATGTATGAATTTAAATAATCCCATTTTTTATCAGGACTTGATTAATGTTTACATGGAGAAGAAGAATGGTTTAGCTAAGGTATTTGAATGAATGTGTATCTAGTTAAGAAAATACGCTGTTTCTCCAAAGTTTAAATTTTATTAAAAACCATAAAAATTGTAGTGATGATATTCTTCGAATTTCAAGTTGAATGTCGGAAAACAAACACGTTTTAAAAAATAAAATATAAAAACAAATTGAGAGCATCTAAGAAATGAACAATTTATTCATGTGGAACGTAAATAGTATCTCCCACATTGTACACTGTTTTATTTATACTGTGATTCTCTAAATTTCAAGTTTTCCTAAATTTTCTAAAGTTTTTAAATAAATGTATGTAATGCATCAGAATTAGAAACCAAGCAGAAAATTCAATACATCATTCTCAAAACTATTTATTCGCAAAACTATTTGTAACATGCCTTTTTAATTTTTTTAAGTCAGTTTATCTAATTTTTTAAAATTATTTTCTGTCAAACCGGTTTCCAAACCAATGACCTTCACACTTATTCTCTCTTATTTCCTGATTTAATAGCTTGTTTGGCTAACTTATATAACTAAGTCATAAAGATTTATCTGTAGCGAACAAATTAAATTCTGAATATCTTATAACCTCGACGTTACGATATAGTCTCTAATTCTCACCAATAAATTACAAAGTACAATTAATATTAATTTTTTTTGGAATAAAATATTCAAGTAACACACACACACAGATACGAACATACTTTGAAAAACAAGAAATTTTAATGGGTTTTTTAAGGAACTATTTTAAAAGAAACATGCACATCTTGTGATTGTGTTATATAAAACGATTCTAATACCACAAAAGTTTAGTACACGAATAGTAATAGCATAAAGGACCATCAAGATTACTATTAAATTAATCAAAATTTCTTTATTCTTTTTGTTTCATACTTCATAACTGAAGAATACTGCCATGTATATTTCATTTTAGGTAACTAGGACGTGAATCTGCTTCAAATTTTGCATTTTTTTTATTATTTTACTTTTAAAAAATAGAGGACACTTTGCTGCATCAATAGAGGTATTGTTTATGAGAATTCGATAAATAGAACCCTAGAAAATCGAATTTTAAAATTGTAAACAAATGTGATGTAACTATGATTGAGATACACTTTCTTCAAATTCTGTTTTGTATATAGTATGTATAATAAAATCTAATTTTTCTATACGAATAATGTAATTTTTCTGTATTATATGATCAAATTTATTGAAAATTCTACATTTTTTGTGCAAAAATTACGGAAACTTTAAATGATTAGTTACAAAATTTTAAAATAAAATTTAGTTTTTTGAAATGCTAATTATGTCTAGTTTTGCATTTATAAATACTCAGCGTACTTCTTAAACTATAAATAAAGTGGATATAGTACAAATTGGATGTTAAGGATTGTTCTAAATTAAATACACAGCTTGTAAAATAGACATTTCGTTTTTCCTAACAGCTTATTGTTAACATTTGAATGTTCATGAATAACTCTATATGTTAATAACTGTTAGCTTTGCTTTAAAATAAATATTCTTATGTATGAGTACAAAAACAGATTCTTTTGTTATAATTTTTAAAAACAGAGTTCCATTTAAATTAGACATCAAATTAACTTTTTAAATTCATCAAAGACATTTTATTGTGTATTTTTGTAACAATAAAAATATGTGTAAGGAATTATCTTATTTCTTGTAATGATGATGTTCAAAGTGAAGTAAAAATAATAAAATTTATAGACATAAAATTTTACTATTTTAAATGGAAGAAAGTGAGAATCGTTGATAACACGTGATGATGATGTATGGAAAGAGTAATTAAAAAACCTTCTAAATAATTTTAAAAACTTTAAACTTACAATTTAAAAAGTGAGAAATGATGCAAAAAATAATCCAATTAATTATGGCACAGCTTTATATTGTATTAAAAAATATTACTTTATTACTTTAGAAATCAAAGATGAAAATTTCATTATTTGCAGTTTTCTCAAAATGCACTTTTTGGTGATTCCAGTACACTTTTCTCAAAATCTACTTAATCTATAGTGCTGATATTTTGCATATTATAAGATCCACAAATTTTCAATAAAGTGAATGAATTTTTTTTCTAATATATATTCACAAAAATTTTAGATACTGCACAATTTTTGCATAAAATTTATAGGAAATTTGAATCACTAAATTAAAAAAAAATTTAATTTTTATATAAATTTTTTTAAAAAATATCATTTTATTCATTTTATGGATTGTTATGTTAACAAAGGTTCTGTAAAATTTTATAGGTATATATGCAATGGATTTTATGCAAAATGTACCTAAAGGTAAGAACATGCCTTGAAAATAAAAAAAATAGTTATTGGTTATTTATTGCTCATAAAGATTTATTTGTACTTTAAAATCGAATTTTTTTACATTAACACAGGTACATAAATATACAGATAATTCAAAGTAAAAATTTTACTTCCGTTGCTTTTAATTTAAGTAAGAACCATTTAAATTTGGTGTAAAAAAAAGTTCATTTTTCCTTGTCGCAGACCACCCAGTTATTTTAAATGTTTGAAATTCTCCTTACTTTATTTACTATGGAACTAATACTGCATTTTTCTCGCTAAAAGAAACATTCTGAATAATTTGATTAAAAATGCATTTTACTTATAAAAAGTAATGAAATTCCAAGAACAGAGATTCAAGAAGTACTTGAGACTCAATTATCCGTAAACATTTCCCATTCAATTTTTAAATGTGGATGAGCAACCCCTTAGATATTAAGATATCATGATGATTCATACTAATACGACTCAGTCATAGTAATAAACCAATTTTAACATATTGGATTAAAAATATAAATCATTTATTTTCTAATAAAAATTATAATTGCCAGCAAATATATTGTTCACTAGTGAGTGAGAATTATATTTCATTACACTATAAAGCAGCACGATAGCTATTGGCAACGGACCCCGTAGTCTTGAACCTCAGTCAAATGATGGGGCTGCGGTAGCGCAGTGGTCTAGGTATCGGATCATGGCAGGCATGTCATGAGTTCGAGCCCAGTACCACTAAAGACCTGCCGTGTAGGGCAGCGATGCACGCGTTAAATCTGTCGAGAGCTGAAACGTCCTCCCGTTGGTATGGTGTGGTAGTTAGGAGAGGGGGTGCAAGCTCAGGTGTCGTCCACGTCACTTGACCATGGTTCAAAATTACGTGGTCCGTCGCCAAAAGCCCTCGTGTAGCTGAATAGTGCGACGTAAATATTCACTCACTCACTCAGTCAGTCAAATGACGAGATCGATACCTAAGCTGGCGCCCAGCCCTCTCTCCTATGTACCACACCAACGGGAGGACATTGACAGATTTAACATGCATGGATACCTTCTACACGGCGGGTCTGCAGTGGCACCAGAACTTGAACTCGCATCCCTCCGACCAAGAATTCGTGACCATAACCACTAGGCTACCGTAGGCACTATATTTGGTTCACCTGACTATGTTAATGAATTTGAAAACAAGTAATAATTAGCCTGTTTTTATTTTTAAATTAATATTGTAAGTAAGTAACTAATGGCTTCTAAACTATTATTTTTGATACATCTGTGCCCAATTTTTCTTCATGCATCTTAAGGTATTCGACTACGTTCGGAACCGTGATTTTAAAAATGCACATAAATGGATAATTTTCATGATATATAGTGTCACTTAGATTAGAATACATGTATAAAATTGTTTTCAGGACATTATGGCAAAAAAAATTATTTAAATATAATATTTTGGCAAAAACAGAACTTAGAATGATCTTTTTTCAAAACATTCTCCTTTTATAAAAAATGCTTCTATAATAATAATATTTTGCTTATATAAAGTAAAGACTTCTCCAGAGAGTCTGAACAAGGACTTTTGAAAAATTCACATTATTTTCAGAGTGACCACCAATTAAAATAATTAACGGAGTTTTTTTCTTAAAATTTCTTTCCTCTATCGTAATAAAATATGGATAAATCCACTTCTAATTTATATATTTCAAAAATTCTAGTTCAGCCTCTGTACAGGGGTCTGAGCTATATACAGGCATAGTATTATTATAATAGAAGCCTTTTCCATAAAAAGAGAATGTTTTGAAAATGGGTCATTCTATGTTCATTTTTTTGTCAAAATATTGTACTCAAATAATTTTTTATTATAATAATATTCTTAAAACAATTTTATATATATATACGCGTTTTCTAATCTATACATATAAGTGACACTAAATATCATAATTATTATCCATTTATACGCTTTTGCAAAATCACGGTTCCGAACGAAGTCGGATACCCTAATTGTTTATTACAGCATCATAAGATTTTGACCTGAAGATCAGGGAGGGGGAGCTATACAGCTGTATTAGCATCGCACTATAAAGCTGCATGAGAGCTATTGGTGGACAGACCTCGTAATTTTGAACCATGGTCAAGTGAAGAGGACGACACCCGAGCTGATATTAAACGCGCCTAGGTTATCTCCACACGGATGATCTTCAGCGGTACTAGGCTCGAACTCATGACACTCCAGCTGCGAGTTCGTGACCTTGACCCCTAGGCTACGGCAGCCAACATGAAGAGCTAAATTCTGGGTAAGAACTGTCATTATCAATTTTGTTAAAAGGGTGTTCTGACATAAAATTGGTTTTGAAAATTTTTTTAACATCTGAACTTGTTAAATGAGAATATTATTCTTACTATTTAACATTAGAAAGATAAACTTAGTGTATACCTTTATTGCCCAAAAGCAATCGAAATGACTGCATTGTGAAAAAATAACTAATGTTTAAAAAAATTGTTTAAAATTAATTTTCAATACTTTTTATATTATTTACAGTCATATAACAAGATATTGGTAAGTATTAACAATAAAAAAAATTTTACTTCACTTGGAAAAAAAAATATATTCTAAAAAATTCTAAGAAATTGTGTCATTATATACATAATTGTTTTTCTAATTGAAATTCAAAAGCAGTCAAAATGACTTCCTTGGGCAATCTAGTGTTAAAGAAGTGTGAGAGAGGGTGGAGATTTAAAATTTAGCTCCATAAACAGGAAGAGTTTCATTCATGATTTTCATAAAGGTGTGGAGGGTGGAAGAATTCAATTTATTTCAAAAGAAATTTTCACGGTGGTCAAGATACTAAATGTTTTGTTTGCCCTATACCACTATTAGTGGTATTCAAGCGTGGCCTTCAAATCTTATCGTGTTTAATGTATTTTTACAGCAGTGTATACTTGTTCAACGGAGGAAAACTCGGAAGAAAGATGTTTTATTTAGACAATTTCTAGTTTAGTGATTCCTATCGATATTTCTACCACAAATCTTAGCTTGTATACAAAACAAACTTATTTATATTCTTGACTTAATTCGTCAAAGGTAAGATGAAACAATTCAAAAAAACCAAACATCATTATTTTATTCTTTTATAAATTTCAAACTGGACGGAAATGAATGGGTTATTTTCCTAGAATTTCTCAGAAAATTTAGATAGTTGGTAAAAACACAGAATCCAAACATCATTTACTCGAAGAAACTTAGATTCGATGAATAACATTTGAAGTGTCTCTGCTTGGAAACATCGAAAGAGTTTGTCAGTTCTGTTTGTTTTCGAGTTTTATGTGTGTGTGAGTCTTTTTTTTTTCATTCTAGCCACATTCAAATTACTTCTATATGTAAGTATAAACTATTGACACATACATAGAGAAAAATAATTTTTTTAGTGATCAAAAGTAAACTTATATTGAGTAGAACTTACTCAAAGTCATTTGAAATGATGATTATTATGATGCTTTAGTTAGACAGCTGTGAATAATTCTTCTTTAAATAGAATTTGCTTTGGCATTTCATAAGACAGTAAAAAACAATAATTATTTTATTTGAAAAAATATGGTCACTAAAACCCCAAACTCTCTGCCCTTTAAAGTTACCATAGTTTTAAAATTGTGAAGCATATAATACAGTTTAAAATTGGGAGGCATATAATCTAGTTTAAAATTGTGAAGCATATAATACAGTAATAACCCGAACTTACGCGATAAGTGGGACCGAGTGATAATCGCGTAAGTCGGAGTGTGATTTAACATATAAATACATATAAATTATTTTTAGCTGCGGCCTGAGACAAAGAAAAGTAATTATTTAAAAAAAAATTAATAAATTCTTAGATAACACAAATACAAAAACGCAAACCGAAGTTATTTTCATGTAGAAAGTTTCATTAAATCTAACAACATAGTATGCCGGCTCTAAGATTTTTTTTTCTTCCACAAAATTTCCTCGAAGCATGCTAATAATAATTTTATTACTTGTTTTTTTGAAAAAATACGCTCATCGTTGGAATCTGTATTTTCTAAAATATTTGTTGTGTGTAACCTTTTTTCAATTAAACTGAGACCTTCTGTCAAATTCCTAGCCGTCATTCGATCTTCTGATTAAACTGGATATAAAGACTCAAGTTCTCTATAGTTGGCAATGTCATTCAATGTCTTGCTCATGCATTTCTATGAGCTCCTCAATTGTCAACTGCTGATCATGGGAATTCAACCCTTCTTGAACGTTATCATTATTCACTTCTAAATTTATTTGTCTAGAAATATCAACCACTTATTTAATCATATTATTAATTTCTTTAATTTTACATTTTTTTTTTTTAAGCAAAAAACGAATTGACGAGATTTGAAAATCGCGTAACTCCGAATTCGCATAAATCTGGGTAGCGTAAGTCAAGGTATTACTGTATTTAAACGTTATCATTTTTTTTTTAACTTTAAGGTGAAAATTAAGTATAATTCTTTATTATTTTTACAAAAAAAAACAAAAAAAAAACAAACAAAAAAACCCGTTAGTAAAAAATGTTAACAAAACACAAAAGGATAATTCGTATGGAATAATCGCACGTAACAGCTACTGTATGGAACACGTATTGTAATACTTGAATTCATAGTAACTTCCATAAAAATGTTATTTTGCTTTTACTCCAAATTATTATTCTTTTTACTGAAGGAAAAATAAGAAGTATCTTGAACATAAATGTTTTGCATGGATTTCTATCGTTTCTCTGATAAAAACGGAATAAATGTGACAGTTCAGTTCATTATTTGAAATTTGTAATGAATATATTTTTTTGAAGAGTTTCACTTAATATTGAATTTAATTTATTTTATTAAGTATTGTTAATATTTTCATGAATGTCATGTCAAAGAAGTTTTTATCCTATCTTCTATTTTTAGTCTGCATTACCATTCATTCAAAAATTATGCAAAAAAAAGGAAAATCTAATCAGAATATTTCAGATAGTTATCTAACTTAAAATATTAATATAAAATCGAAATTCTGAGCAACTTTTATTTCAAACACATATTAATTTAAGATCATTCAATACCAAATAATTTTTATATCAACGCATAAACAACGTTATTTTTTTAGAGGAAAAATAAACAAAGTAAACTTTAAAACTGTCAATTCTGACAAAATAAAAAAAAATCATCAATGAAATGAAATTAATACATCATTTAATTGCAAAACAGAAGCAAGCAACTTTTTTTCTATCCAAATGATAAAATGTGAATGCTTCTGTGAAGCTCTAACTAATGAATTTCTATTCCGAAACAATGAGAAAACACAAAAACTATCAGTTTTAATTTAAAATATGATAAGAAAAATAAAGAATACATAATTATTCAAAATCGAAAGATATTACCAAAATAAATCACTTCTAAATTTAGAAATCAGAAACGAAATTTTGAGATGGAATAATTTAGAATAACTGAAGTTAAATATATACCTTCTTTTATTTATTTTAATCTATTTAACTTTATTTAAGTTTGAAATATAACACAGGCACGAGCAATAAAACCGATTAAAAGCACTCCAATAATAATATTTTATATATCGGAAGCAGAAATTATTATTATCGGAAAAAATTATTATCGGAAATTATTATTATCGGAGAAATTATTATCGGAACTAAAAATTATTTAAATTCTTTTCATAACAAAAAATAATAAGTATCGAATTAGGTAATTGAAATATACGTGGAGGATTTTTTTATCAAAACTAATTTTAAAAAAAAGATATTTATTTACAAACAAAAGTTGAGTATAGCTCAGAAGGTGTATAAAATTTCAGACTGAATTAATCTGGTATTTTCTCATAACATGAAAATCCCAGAACCCTTTTCCAGCAGTATTATGAGCCAAGATAGGGATCAAATTCTCGATCACTAAAGTCTTTCATATAGTGCAATAATAAATATTTAAATAATCCAAATATTCCATAAACTTTGTTTTAAGAGATGAAAAATATTATAATAAAAGATTATAACAATTATGTTTAATATATGTAACTAACAATCGAAGCAAGGTCGACTAAGTCTTATATCCCTTCGGTGGGTTGATAAATAAGTATCAAGATTACTTGGAAACTTAACACTGGGGTTTTCGCGTCAGACTGACCACCTGATTGGAACATTTGAACTGATTGCTCATGCACTTCAGGGCCCAAGATCACGTATACTGATATGAGCACAGTAGGCCTTGGACCTCATGGGCTGTTACGCCCCGCTGAGTTAAGTTAACCATCTTTAGGAAATGAGAAAAAATAAATACATTCAATTCCTAAAAAGAAATAATTACATAATTGGAGTCATGGACATTCCACTCTCTCCCACGATATTCACTGCATTACATAACCAGTACAGTGAATAAACATATACAATTACTATGCTGTATAATATAAAAATTGCTATACAAAACATAAGAATTGCTATTTTGTTTAAAAATTTGTCACTCAACTCATTATATGTTACGTATTAAAAATAAAATAATAAGTTTTATAAGTAATCTGCACTTTGAACAAGATTAGAAAGTATGCTTTTAATAAGTTTTACTGAAGAAAGAAAAATCAGAGTATTTACACTTCTTACTCCCCGTTAAAAGATATTCATATAGAGGTACTAAGGTATGTGTACAAAGCCTTTCTGGACTAGAAAGAGTTAAAAGACTAAAAAAACGTATTAATAATTTTAAAAACAATGCAGAAGAGAGAATTGTATTGAATATATTTCTTTAATCATCAATTCTTCAAAACGTATCACAATTTCAGCATATAGTCACATTTTATTTTTAGCTTGAAAAATTAAGGTAAATTTTTACACCATAGTAAGTAATTTTATGCCTACCAATCTTTTTGATTTATTTCAGATTTTTAAGGCTATATGAGTAACAAAGAAGGTTTTCTTTATGCATTTCAACACTTTTTCACCTTCTTGTTAACATACATTTCTTAAACATTGAGAAGCTTTTTAATTATCAAGAAATAGTATTACTAGGATAGTAAAAGATTTAATGTAACACTTGTGTTCCTTAAACCAGTTTATGCATTTATTTAAAACAAGATATCAGCATTAAATATTTTTAAACAAATGTCAGTATTGGAGATAGCTTTAGGACAGTGTTTTTCAAACTGTGGGGCGCTCCCCTTGGAGGAGGGTATTAACTCAACATGAAGGGCATGAGCATATCGAAAAGTTGAAAATAAAATATTATTTTAAATATTATTAATTTACTGAAAATAAGCAAAACAAAATACATTCTGACAAAATAACGAATAACACACATACACATTTACACTTATAAATGCATCAAGGCACAAGTATTGATTATTATTTTAACAATACTAAGTTAAGAACAAGTTTAATAACTTCCAGTGATCCCATGGGCTTGTTATATAACCTTGATAATTTGTACGGTTTATAGTTAAAGTCGTAGTATAGCTTTAGCGTCAAAGTACATTATTATTGGATGAAGGGGTGAGGCGATGAAAATTATGATTGGAAATCGGGTCGCAAATACTGAAAGTTTGAGAAACATTGTTTTAGGCTCGAAATTATTAAACTAAATTTTTCTTGCAAGCATATGTTTGAAGAATTAGTAATGTGATTCTTAAGATAATTTACTAGTATATATGTTACCGTTAAAGTGTATAGTTCAGTTATTTCATAGAATAACTAGGTATTTCATGAAATAACTAGACAAGTCAGTTAAAATATACAATAGATGAAAAATTTCATACGTTACCTAGTTGTTCTATGAAATTACTAATGATAGACCGTTAAAGTGAAAAATAAACAATTTCAAAGTTATTTTATAAATTAATTGATCATAAATTGCTAAAATCTCTCGAAAAATAACATTTTATCCCCATTATGGATGATCAATTGATAAATAATAAGGAAAAGCAGATGAGATTTAAATTATTGCTGCTCTTACTGCTAACATTAGTTAAACAGAAAAGAAAAAAGAATATGTGTTGCTGAAACAGTTATATTTAAATATTATCAAAAAAATACATGCTGGGGGAAAAAAATTGTTGCTTCATAAAAACAATGCGTAAACTTTTTCAAACAAAATTGTAAGATAATGTTAAGTTAAATTTCATCAAATACCTTTATTTTACTTTTCATTATTTATTAGAGCAAGGATTGCTGCGATGACACTTTGAATTGGGGTTCAAAATTTACTAAAAGCAACTAGAACCAGTTCAAAGAATTTTCGAGTGTTGTATTTCATACTTTAACAATCTAGTAATCGTTATTCTACACAATACCCAGTTAAATCGTAGAATTCAATAATTTTATATACTTTAACTGACTTGTGTGTCTAGTTATTTCATGAAATACCTAGTTATTCTATAAAATAACGGATTTCACACTTTAACGGTAACATATAGATAGTATTTAAAATTGGATACAGCAAAATGTTTCCCGTCCTCATAAAAAAAGTCTTTTCTGTATTTTTAAGTACCGAAAAAAGTTTCTTATTTGAAACTAAGGAAATTTATACACTCCGAATATAAACAACATCAAAGTATTTGATGTGACAAAATCTGTCCGACTGCTCTGTATTAATCAATTAGCTATTTTACTGAATTAAAACTTAATTAGATTGGCTTGCTTCTTACGCAGTAAATCGAGATACATCATGATAAACGTAGTGTACTCACCCTGAAAAAAGAGAGGAAAAATCTGATTGAGTGAAAATGTCACTGAATCCACGTTAAATGAAATGTATCACAAAAAAGTTATATCTTAATGTTTCTGTTTATTCTCTTATGCATCTTAGAGATAAGAGTAAATAAGATGTTTTTTAGAATATCTCAAAAGAGAAACCTTCAGCCGACTTGCAAGGTCAGATACGTATCTAGAGATAAAGCCTTTATAATTTGTTATTTCATGTCTCCAATTGATAAATATATGAAAAACATTTTTTTCGTAAAAGTTAACTAGAATTTTTAGAGGTAAAGTAAAGTATAGAGAATGGTTTTCTCTTGTTTCATATATTCACATATACTTTGAAAGGTTATTAATTCATATCTTAATTTTTTAAGTGTGCTAATTCAATACTAGGTAATATAAGACACACAATTTCTTTTGGTGCAAATATTTCAATTTTCTTATACATCGATGCATAAGCATCAAATTACAACCTAAAACTTTAAAGAATTTTAACTTCTTTTCCTCATTAGTGAATTAGTTACCGAATAGAATTTTTGTCTTTAGAGATTTTTTCTAAATAATTGTTGCAATTTGTTACATTTCAAATAAAAAAAATATAGAAATTAATTAGGTTTTTCAGTTTTTTTAAAAGTAAAAAAAATTTTGTATTGCAATTTTTATCTAAAACCTGAACAGCTAATAATGAAAGAATACAGGTTCCCCTTCTTTTTCATGATATATTACTTCTTAAAATATGTGTGTATTTGATTACTTATTATTGGCTATACTTTTTTTTTTATTTAACTGGGTTTTTTTCACTATGAATGTTATAGTCTTATCCCATAACAATGTCATAAAATATTTCATTCTGTCGCATCGTAAAATTGAAATAAAAATAATCTTTATATTTTGATTCACAAGCTGCGATCTTCAAAAAATAATTTCACTGAATTGATCGAAAAAAGACAGAAAATTAATTTTTAAACAAACTAAATTCATAATACAAGAATTAATAAATACTTTCTAACTATTATTATTGCACTGCATAAATAAATGATTTAGAATTATCACTATGACAAATAAATGAGGACCATTTTTCAACAATTAAAAGAAATTAAAACTACTTATAATTTTAAAAGGCATGCAAAGTTACTGAAGTTTTACAAACTATGAAATAAGAAATGCACTCTGTATTATTTATCATAAATCTTGAGATCTTTAATTCCGACTTAGGTATAGTGATTATTAACATGAATTAGAACGAGACTATGATAAAAGATTAATTATCATTTACTATTTATGCGTATATTAATAACGTAAAAAAATAACTTAAATATACATTTATACGTTTTACTAATACATAAAAGTTAACTTTCCATTTGTTTTTTATCGTTTCTTGATGCAAAGAAGATCATTCATTAAAATGACAATGACTGTCATCTTATATTACATGCGTTACAGCTCATAAACATGAGTTGTAACGCACTGACAACTATACACCTGAGTAATTAATTATAGCTCATTATAGGATTAATACACTTACAATGCCCTTGCTACATGAAGGAAATGGTGAATTGTAGATCTCCTAGCTTTTAAAATTTATGGTTACTGAAAATATACTAGGGTTTTTATTGCCTGTAATTGCCTTAGCTAAAATGTTTTTCGATAAGAAATAAAATATTATATTTTGGAATACTAAATTTACAATACAAAATTTAAAAAAATTCTATTAAGTGTTTCTAATTAAAGCCTTATATGCTAAGGCAGTGTTTCTCAAACTGTGGGGCGCGCCCTCCTAGGGGGCGCGATAACCCTTCAAGGGGGCGCAAGTATATCAAAAAGTTGAAAACAAAAAATTATTTTAAAAATTTTTTAAATTTACTGAAATTAAGCGTAACAAAATACATTGAGACAAAATAAAAAAAATAAAATGCACATTTACATTGTTGTAATACAATTAAAATTTATCAGTATTACACAATATGTTTCCTAATTAATTTAATAGTACAAAGTTAAGAGCGAGTTTAATAATTAATTATCAGGGACCCTATCGGCATGCCATAAAGTTATATATAAAATTTAATACTTATCTTGATAATTTGTACGGTTTATAATTAAAGCCGTATTGCAGCTTTAGAGTCAAAGTACATTATTATTGCTTTCAATACATAATTATTTTATAAGGGCGGCGCGATGAAAATTATGACTGAAAATTGGGTCGCGAACACTGACAGTTTGAGAAGCACTGTGCTTAGGTATGTCCTTCAAAGACAAGCAAAAAAAATTATTTTAAGCATCCGTAACAAAAATAAAATCCCTGCATTAGCATAAAGAAATTCCGGTATGTTTTAAGTCCTTATATGTAGTTTTTTTTCATCATATAGAATTTTGCATGTAAAAATATTTTATGCTTGAGAAATCCCTAATACATATTACAAAATGTGTGGCAAACTGTGAGCTCACTTTATCATTATTCAGACACAACGAATAGAAATCAATACAACGAGATGTATTATTATAAACAATTTTAAGTAAAACTCTTAATTTTTTAAAAAATATTTTTATATTCATATTTGAGAAAGTGAAACTTCCAGTAGGCTCTTGATACAGCTTTTAATTCTTTAAGAACACACGTGCTTGTTAACAATAGCTCTACGTCTCATAACAACAGATTAATATGCAAAATTTAAAAATAATGCGATAAGCTGTAAGCATTTACACTTCTAATCTTTCACAGATGGCTGTGACCGATACCCATAAGCCTTTATTGGCCTATAAATCAAATCCGCCGTCATTTCAACTGCGCTCGAAATTCTATTCATCTTCCTGGAATTAAAGGCATAACTATTCGTTCTGATTAGCCGAATTTATACAGTGGTTAAAAATCGATATCGTCGGATCGAAGAATCCGTAGCCACAGTAATCGATATGGAACAACGTACTAATTGTAACTAAAATTGATTTGAACAGATTTAGACAGTTTTATTCAGGCCTGTCATAAAAATAGGTAATCTACATTCACAAAACTTTCTCAAATTTACTGAAAAAATCGAAAGGGCAAAATTTGAAAGAGAGTTAAAGTATCCAGTAAAAAAAACTTGCATAAATTCAAACAGCCGTTAAAAAAATCAAGAGATTTCATCAAAAACTCCGAAATTAAGTTCTTGTAGGATATTAAATAGTCTTCATTTCCATACCATTTTATATAATTTAATTCATTGTATTTTATTTTTGAATAACATAAAACAATGAACATGTATCTTTGAGATATTTTTTTTTGTGTGATATTGAAGAGAAAGATAAAGAAATCATATAAATGCATAAGATAACTAACACACAAGCAAAGTAATCCTTATTGCCAATATTCAAAGTAGCCATATTTTTAAAACCAACACATGAAAATGACATCACTGTCATTATTTAAGATATAAATTATACTGTCTTTAACACACTCTCAGTTGATTTGTAATTTACAGTACTTTAATTACTCTTTTACGGTTATATATTTCCTCTTTTGAATGTAAACAATTTAATTCACTTGCTACAAAAGAAACACCCGCTGTGTGCGGCATCAATCTGAGTCATCATATTCTACTAGTTATAACCCTGAAATATAACATTAGAATTGAAAAATATTTCTTTAGTGGTTTTTAAACATAACGGCAAAAAGTATGAATTTTTATCATTTAATGCTGTGTAGAATATACGTATAGTAAAATATTTAATAACTATTATTTACTGAAAATCATTACTATATGTTCTACATAATACCTACATAATACAAATCTGAACTAAAACTAAATGTATAACAATAAGTTATTACAAAACGCAAAGACTATTATTATAGTGAAATACTTATTCGGAACGATTTTATAATGCTGCATGCTAATTTGAAAAAATGAATAACACGTCTCTCAACTTAAATAGGAATAGCACATTCTTTGCATGGGAAATACGCGCATTAACTTTTACTTGAATTACGAAAATTAAAAGCTCATTTTCTAATGAATGAAAGAAACAAAAACGAAAAACGTTTCGTTTAAAATAAAAATGTCCTTGAATTTAAAAGGAATTTTTAAATAAAAGGAACTTTGGTCACACACACACACACACAGAAAAGGTATTTTTTTTCCAAAAGTTCTTACTTTAAAATTTTTTTCAATCCAATGCATATTTTTCTTTTTCTTTTTCAAAAAAAAAAAAAAAAAAAAAAAAAAACCATTGACACTCTTTTCTTTATTTTATAAATTAAAAAAAAATCATAGTTGAAATTTCATAAAAACCGAACACCTAATTCTTGGCATCGCCTAAAGCTTTATGGACTAAAAAAAATTTTACGACCATTTATCAACGGCTAAAATGTAAGAAACTTGTTACTGATTTTAAATTATCCCAGATTCTAACAGGACATGGAAATTTTAAGAGCTATTTGTGTAGTTTTAATTTAATGATATTTTTTCTTGTTGTCTGGCTGCTGAAACCACGGAACATGTATTGTTGTATTCTTACCTATATTTTTGTAAAAAAGAAAATTTTAAAAAGGAATTGAAACGCTTAGGTATTTCCTGGTTACCTTTTTTGTTTTTGTTGTTCAATTGTACTGTGAAGGCCTTAATGTCTTAAGAAAATTTGTTTACTGTATAGATTTTTAAAGTTTTATATTGTGTGGTACCTCCCCTTATTTATATTTGTGTATTTCCTCCATTCCTTTTTATTTTATATTTTTATCTTAAATGTATTTTTAATTTTGTTTTAAATTATATAACTGTGTTTCCCCTTACGCCTGTAAGCCTCATGTTATGCAATGTGGAGCATGTGTGTGTGTGTGTGAGGAGTTATGAAAATAAATTCATTTACAAACAAAATTCATAAAAAGTAAGGTAGATGTATCAGTTTACAATATACATAAGGTGACTTTTTCCATGCGAAAAACTTTAAAAAGAAACGTGACAAATTTTGTTTGGAACACATAGCTCTATAAATCAGAGTTCAGCATCCTAAATACAAAAAATTGTAGCATGCGATTGCACTGAAAAGAATCGAAAGTTGATGTTAAGTGTGCTTTAAAACTTTATATCAGATTGGTGATAAATTCGGCATTTGGCAGCGTTCTGAACGAGAAAGAGACAAAATAATTTTTAATGTTAGGAAAAATCTACGTTAATATTTACCCATGAAAGATAACACATATTCTTTTTTATTCATCAACAAAATAATTTACACATAAGCTAATACAAAAAATTATTGTAAAAAACCATTTTATTAATACTAACCTTGACATACAGGAAGACAGTGAGTGTCAATATTCGCTATTACTTGATCAAATATACTAACACAGCTACTAATTGAAAGAAAATAATGAATAATTCTCAAATAAAAAATACGTATAAACGTTGCTTAAACGAATGTACATCGAAAACATACACATATCTTTCAAATAAAATTGATATTTGAGCCTGAAGTTAAACAAAAAAAAAGTTACAAGTTATTATAAAATACGTGCACGTATGTGTGTATGACAGTAAGCTTGAGTATGAGAATGAGTTTGTATGTATGAGTGTGTGTGTTGTGTGAAGAAAAATTTTATACCGTAAAATCCGGAGTATAACGCGCGCCTGTACTTTCAAGCGGCAATTTTTAGTTTTAAGGTATATTCGCTATATAACGCGCACCCCTTTACGAAGCAATCTGAAATGTACGTGCGCAATGTTGTTATGTTTTGAAGTCATTTATTGGAGGTATTATTCCAGGCTTTCGAAAAAATAGTATACTTCTAGAAATATAACCTTTTAAATTCATAAGAAATTTCATTTCTTTTAAGTAAACAGTATTTCGATACATGGAGAAGTACATTTTTTTTCTATGCTCATATTTTTTCATTTTCAAAGCTGTCATTTTTATACCCAGGATATAACGCGCAC
>BMAV01026562.1:183236-193526 GCA_019973955.1 Trichonephila inaurata madagascariensis | reverse complement strand
AAAAACAATACAAGAAATAAAACCAATACAGAATGAAAAGTAGTACTTTAGCATAGAAATATATCAATTCATTAAGTAAAAGCGTCATTAATTTAATAGTTGTACAATAGAATAAATCCTTCATTAAAATTATAAAGCAAAATTATACTTAAAGAGCACTAAATTTTAAGTAATAACTCTGAAAAATTACCGATCTCCATTGTTTTGAAAATTTTTATGTTTCATTTTTCCCAATTGTATCGAACATTTCACAATTGTCTTTAATATTCCTAACTTTTCAAAGAAAAACGCTAATGTCATAAAAATTTTACTCTTGACGCAAATTTCTTAATTAATCTGGTCAAGAAGTTTTAGATCATAATTTTATTAAATAATTGTGACAATTCGGAAACTGTTTCAAAAAGAGTTAACTATTTCTTAAAAACTTATCTTTCATAAGTACGTTAAGAGATTTATAAATTTAATGCGCTCATACTTAAAGATGTTACAACCAAAAAAAGATTTTATTAATTATAGATGAGAGGATTTTTTATGTAACTGTATTTTTTCATGTAGTGATAAAAAAAAAATAAGAAACTTAGCTACTGACCATTATAAACATTTATACATTAATATCGGTACAACTTAGTAAAATACTTTTATTACTTCAAAAACGATGCATATCATTTTAATGGTTAATTTGTTCTTCCAAAACAATATACAAGATTAAAATTCACTTTTATCTCCAAATATTTAGAATTGTTCACATATTTATTAGCATGTCATTTTGCTGTATACTCCCAAATCAGGCGAAACAATTCGTTTTTATTGAGCATAGAAAATTGAAAGGCCTGAATAGAAACTTTTTTTAAAAATAATATCAAATTACGTTCTTTATAAATTTTCATGACAAAAATATTTTTAATAATCAATAACGGATTTTTAATAATGTGTGATATTTTGTCATTTAGACTCAATCTTGTTTTTCCACTTCAATTCCCTCTAAGAAAATCTACTGATTATATCACATGTTTTCTATTTTCTTCTCTGTTTTCTTACTTTTCTTTTTTTACTCATTGAACATTTTTAATAAGCAAATATTTTTAATGCTTGTATTTTGCCATCTGAATTCAGTCTTGTTTTCTTTCCGTATTCTGACTAATATTTACTGATTACATCATTCCCACATTGTTTTCACTTCTTCTAAGCTTTCTTCTTCCTCATTACCAAGCGAAAATTATTAATTATTTCACACGTTAGGCACATTTTTAACAAACAAATGTTTTTAAAGCCTATTTTTGTTTTAGAAAATTTTGGTAACAATATATGTATAGAGTAATATATCATCAAAAAATGTCTTCAATAAAACTTTTGCAAACATGAAGATCTCGTAATTTTTATTTTCATTCAGCTAAAAAAATGTTCAATACTTATTTCTTGCTTTTGAACAATTTTTATAAAATGCTTTCCAATTTTAGTAAAAGGGTATGTTTTCAACGAGAATAATTTTATTTCAAATTAAGATTAGAAAAAAAATTAAGATTTTGCTTAGTTTTAAAGAAGAAAAAAAAAGAGTGTATTATTTTGGAATTGACGTTTTCATATGAAAAAATGAGGACTATTGCTTTCTACAACTATATTTCTATATTTCATCCACTTTTATGCTACTCTGTCAGTAATGTAAAATTTTAAAACTTTAACGTGCTAAAATAGCGTAATTTTCATTAATACCCTAACGTGACATAAAAAATCAATTTTGGTTAGTTGCATATATTTTCTAGTAATCGAGTCTCTCAATATATATTAACATTTATTTCTTAAAATTTACAATTTTCATTTAACTAATAAAGAGTGTCAATAAATCAGCAAATCACACAATTGTAGAAAATTCAATTTGCTCGCAGATGTTTTTAATAAAAAATAATTTTGCAGAAGAATTAACTTCTAAGTTAAATTAACTTTCATTAACTGTTAAAAACTACAGAAGAGTTTGAGAAAAATGTCAAAACTTAATATTTAAAAAAATTTCCACCCCCCCCCCCCCTCCATCTTACATTTTAAGTATATTAGCTGTAAGAATATGTCAATTATAAAGTTTAACTCGAAAAGAGATACTAAAGAAATATCAACTAATAATAATAATAATAATGAATATCGCAAATTAATTTCCGGATCTCAATATATTTCTAAAACCATTATAAGGCTAACTTTTAAGAGCATTTCTTATAAATATAGTAGTAAAAACTTTAATTTTTTTTAATACGTCATTTAAAAATTTAATTAATTGCAAAAAGCTGATTATGTAGAAACTTATGCTTAAGTTTCTGAAAACGTTAAAGACATAGATTGTGGAACGAAAAACCAAAAAAATAAGAGCTAATTGTGGAAATTCCTGCCAATTTATAAAAAATTAATCAAAGATATGTTTATATATTTATTTCAATACACAGCAAGACTTAAATTATTTCTTATAATTAAGAGGAAAATTCAAGGAAATAAAAAAAATATAATCTCTTAGTATACTTAATTGTGCCAATGACAGTTTATGTTGTTCACGATAAAAGGAAAAATTTATATATTCATTTGATTTTTTTAAGTTCTCTTATTTTATATTGAAAATTTAATTTTGAGTTCTTAAAAAAAAGAAAAAATTTATTACTTTCAAGAGTTCTTGAAAAAAAGGAATAATTTATTACTTTCATTGTTGCAGAAATATATATATATATGTTCGTTTTGTTCAAGTATATACCTTTCTATACCTGAAAAAATTTATATTTCAATATATATCTCATCATGAAAAATACTGATTAATAAAAAACAATACAATGTTTCTGCTAATGCAAGTATTTCCTTTTTCTTTCAAAATTTTACTAAGAAAACCTTTGTAATAAAAATGACATGAAAACAATTGTATTTAAACTACTTAATTATTAAATAGTTACTAAACCATTAAAAATAAACCAATAACTATTAGATTACTAATTAAGTTACATTTTAGCTATTAAACATTCTATTATTTAACTATTAATCATCACAATTAGACTAGTAAATAATTAAACTATTTTATTAAATTACTCTCCTTCTTTCAAGTACTAAAGTGGAACTAATTTTAAGAAATATGCACTTTGATAAAAAGATACTTCTAGGATAATTTTTATTTGAACACGCACTTCTTAGAACATATATTTTATTGAAAACATCAATGAGGTAAATTCAATAATTCACATTGCGTTTTGCTAACCATTTTATATTTAATCACAAAAGTAAAAAATGAAAATAATTGAGCAAAAGTAATTTTAAATAAAACAATCCAAAATTACAGCAATCAAAAAAACTCTGTTAAAGACTCAAATCAAAAGAACATAAATTACATGTGCGTGTATGACTCAAAAAAGTATAAGATTTTCAAAAAGCTTTAGATTTTCATTGAGGAAAGAAGTTCATATTTTTTATATTATTTTAATACTATAATTTTTCAAAATTATAGGGAAGAAAGATAGGATTTCTACATAACTGTATGGGTTGAAAAGTATAAATCGTGTTAATTGCACTCCGTAATAACCTAACAATCTTATTTAAAAAATTATGTTTTGTTAAGGAAAATCCTTCTTTTGAAATAAAAATTCAATGTAGCAGATAAATTATATCAAATTTGAGTTGAAGAGTTAGAATTATATCATTCAATTACTAATACAGTAATATTAACAAAATATTTTAAGAAAGATAAGCTTAAATAAAAAAAAAACCCTTCAAAGTGTTAATCACCTATTTATTTGTCAAAATATAAAAGTCAGTGTTCCGAACAGAAAAAGAAAACTAATTCTAAAATTTTAATTTTATTTCTTACAAAAATGTTTTAATAAGATAAGAGAGAGAGTTTCTATACTCTTTTATTTTATTTAATATATGTATCCCAATTTTTATGTCTTCTATAGGAAAAAATAATACAAATAAAATTATTTCTAAAAACTTAGCCTATTATACCGATTTAGTTCAGTGTTAATATAAATATACTATGAATGTCTCGACACATTTTTTTTACAAAAATATTTCATTAATTTAAGTTATTTAAAGTTTTTAATATCTTCAATAAAAAGTTTTGAAACATGAAACTTTTAGAACTATAAAAAGGGTTTTATAATACCCAATTCATAATAGTTTCAATAAAACGTAAATTAATTTAAAAACAACGTGTTATAGAGTATACATAAAGTTTATTCCAAAAAGTGCCGTTAAACACAAACTTTTGTAATCAAAAATGTTATACTTTATTATGCATAAAATTCTTATAAGAGTCTCTAAGAATTTAAAATATTAAATACCCCTCTTTATTCCAAATGTTTTTCAAATAAATTTTGCACTGTCAAAAAATCATTATAAGAAGGAAAAAACAGATATATATAAATTTAAGTGCAAACAATAAGAAACACAAGAGATATATATTTTTCTTTATATAAATTTAACCAATCTTCCAAAAGTTTTTAACAACTTTTCGGAATAAAGAATTCATTGCTTAAAAAAAATTTTATACCAAAAGAAAAAGTTTTTAAAAGTAAAAAAAAAAGAAGACATAACTAATTTATTCTGCATTCTTTTAAAGTGGATATATTAAATATAATAACATTAAACAAATTTAATAGTTCATTTAGTGTATTTTTTTCAATGAAAATAAAAAAAAAGATTTAACTTTTGAAAACCCACGTACATCATCTAAAACAGATCTTTAAATTTTCGAAACGATTTTAAATACAATAATTATTCCCAAACATTTAATAAAACTTGAATTCTTAAATAAACATTGAACAAAACTCGAGCGAAACCGAAACACAAAATGCGCGCATTTATCCTTTTTCAAATTACCCAACTTTCTAAAAGTTTTCCAACTCTTCTCCTGAAAAAAAATCCCAACCCGAAACGATTTGGCCAGAAGAGGCGGAAGAGCAGTTTGCGCGGGCGGCGCATTTGAATGGGAGTTGTGGAGGCACATGGCGCGGTACTTACCGTGGACGCAGGATTGGGAGAAGAGCCTATATTGTCGACGTCCACCATCTCTTTGTGGAAACGGTGCTCGGACAACGAACGGAAGAAGTCGCGAGTTCTTTCAACTACACAACCAACTGCGCAGATGATAGAAGGAGTTTTCTACGCTCGCGCGCCAAAACCTGCCTATCGCGAACTGCTCACGTGACCCCACCCTTGGTCGCGTGCCAACTTTGAGCGCATCTTTTCGCCGGACTCTTCGGCATCTCGGCCGGCGGGACGTTTTTCTCCGGAGACGGCAAGTACCGCTTCCTGAAACATCCGACGGCCGGCGCGAAGGATTTGCTAGCGATTCAGTTGAGAAACACCCAGAAATTAATTTTTAATATCTAGTTTTTTTGCTTTAATTTAAAATTATAAATAAAATAAAATAGATTTATAATAAAATATAGGGAGTCCGAAAAGTATGGCTACATTTTTCAAAAATAAATTAAACATAAACAAAAAAATTTTTATTTCTGTTCGATAAAAATATTAGAGTTTTTGTTGAGGCTATCTTCGGCTGATGTTAAAGAATAGGACCCAAATTCGGAATATTTCTCTAGATATAAAAGTGCTTAAACATTAATATTATCTTCTGGCTTCACTTTCCTGAAGAGAATTACTTATTTTATCATACTAATCATTTTTATCCGAGTTGTGACACATTTTTTTTTCTTTTATAAAATGTGTTACGCATTTTTCTCCTATACCGTAATGCTAAATGAGCTATCTCTTTACATGTTAAAAGAAAAAACTGATTATTTATGAAATATTTTGAAATTTTAA
This sequence comes from Trichonephila inaurata madagascariensis, assembly GCA_019973955.1. Taxonomy (NCBI): domain Eukaryota; kingdom Metazoa; phylum Arthropoda; class Arachnida; order Araneae; family Nephilidae; genus Trichonephila; species Trichonephila inaurata. Next base: position 187,739 of record BMAV01026562.1, on the reverse strand, counting down.
AAATACTATAATATAAACAAAGGCATGAGTTACAATGTCACAAATTTTTATAAAAATTGAAGCATTTTTTCTGTTTGAAAACGTGCTCCGCGTTAAGTCTATATTGTCGTACATATGGCGAAAACAGCCTTAAATGAAATGCAAACTAAATGGTGCAACGCCCAAATTTTGCAATATTCTCGTTTCAAAATGGCTTCACTGCAAGACAAAGCACTAACTGTAGCATGATTTACTGAATTTAAATCTACAGAAAATGTACAGCGTGAATTTTTGATAATCTACAAATGAAGTCTACCTTCAAGATTCGCAATTTATAAGTGTCATGAAAGATTTAGAAGCCCATTGACTGAGGGATAGTTTTTCACGCTTTCACACCACAGGTTCAAGATTCAAACCCCGGGCTAGGCTTGGTCGACTCAGCCTTTTATCCCTTCAATGGTTCGCTAAATGAGTATCAAGCTTGCTTGTAAACTTAACACTGGGGATTTCGCGTCAGACTGACCATCTGACCGGAACATCTGCTCCTGCACTTCAAGGTCCAATGTCACGTATACTGAGATGGGTACAGCAGGTATTGGCTCTCATGGGCTGTTGCGCCACTGAGTTAAGTTTATGAGAGATTTATACCGATAGGTAGTGTATTATCAAAAACAAAATCTGGTCGCGTTACCAGAAGCTAAGCTGACGTTACTCGTATAGACTCTTTGTGTTGCGCACACCTAATGGTGCACACGCTAAAATAATGTAATAAAACAATGTATAAAAAAAACTTTGTGTGTGGTATTTTCTTTATGAAACAAAACTCTAAGTGAATATCTTTGTTTATTTGTAATTAAAAGCTGGAAGTGCAGCCATACGTTTCACACACCTGGTATATAACTGTTTTCATCGATTCATATAAAACATCTAAAATTCGAAGCAGAGAATCTGCCGTCATTGAACTTTAAGGGGGAAACCAACGGAGATTCTTATAACGGCAATTATATTAATTTTTATAACGGGATTTAGGTTTATAAGTTTATTTAAAAACATTAATTATATACATAAAATAAAATAAAATTTATGAAGCTTTATATTTTTTTTCTGTTGAGAAACATGCAAGAGATGAAATGAGGAATAAAATTTTAGGACGAAAAAAGCCAAAAATATATCCATTTAATAAATAAACTTTTCTAAAATTTAATATTTTCACTTGCGCGAAAAGCTAAAAATAGTCGTGAAGAATTTGTAGCAATCTTGCTTGGGAAAGAGACGGAAAACTTACCTTTCTATAACATTCCGTAAATATTTCGGAAAAATTTGATTTTTTTCTTTAGTTTTTCAGTAGAAATAATTTGTTTCATAGAAGTTTAACATTTTTTCTGACATAGAAGGTTAAACATCAGGTAGAGACCAAGTAAGAATTTTTTTTAGCTTTTTTGACATTTAAAAATTTACAGGAATAAAAGTTATTATATTTTTAGTTATAAGAGAGAGAGAATGTTACCCATAAATTATACATATAAAGTGAAAAGAGAGATTTTTAACTTTCTTCGAAGTGACTAAAAAAATATTTCGAAAATTTACCACAATGGCATTCACGAGAGAAATACAGAAACTCTTGCTTTCAGTTTTTATTTAACGTAAAGGAATACATATTTAATTTTAGAATTATGATCAAAATAAATCAATTTAATGGAACAATCTTCAGAGAAATACATAATTCCATATACTAAAATGGTCTATCAGATAGAGAAATAAGTCTCTTAATAATGATTGCCATTATCTTTGTTTCCTAAGTTTTATAAAAATAAATTGTAATGAATACAACTTTATTTGCGATAGGTGGAACTGAGAGATAACCGCGTAAATCAAATTAGCGTAAATCGGGGTATAATTCCGCATGTAAATACATGTAAATTATTTTTAGTTTGAGCCGGAGACGAAAGAAAATAATAATTTAGAAAAAAAATATTTAGTAAAATCTTAGATAACACAAATACAAAATCGCAAGTCGAAGTTATTTTGATGTAGAAGGTTCATAAAGTCTAATAAATAGTCTGCCGCGCGCGGGTCAAAGATTTTTCTTTTGTCCCTCAAAATTTCATCGTAGCATACTAATATATATATACATATCCTTTTGTTCCTTGTTTTGAAAAAAATATGTTCTTCTGTGGTGTATGTATTTTCTAAAATTTGTAACCCTTTTTCAACTAAGCTGAAGCGTTCTGTCAAATCACCAACTGTCATTCGATCTTCTGATTGAACTGGCTCTAAAGACTCAAGTTCTTCAATGCAGTGATATTAATTTTGTCCATCTTCTATAAAAAAAATTTCCTTAACTATATAGATATTCTTTTTAAAAAAAATATTGGATATATACCTAATTTTATAAAAAAATTTAATATATAAAGATTAATAAATAAATTAAAGTTTATAAAGCTTTCCTGTAGCTTTTTTTAACGTTATATACTTTGATGAATGATATTTTACGATGAAAAATTTAGATATATTGTGCACATTTTATTAGCACTACAGGGAGTGTAGCCCATACAAAAGGAAATTAATTTAATGAGCTTTTGTGTGTGCTGGAATTGAATTATAAAGTTTATCTTACTTTTGCTACATAGATTTGGGAAATTTCAATTGTATATCAAATGATGCAGTTTAAAGTCATTTTCGAAAAAGGTTTTTTTTAAGAGGCTTTTGCGATTTATAACATTTTATAAGCGTAAAATGTATTAAAATTTATTCTAAAAAGTATTTCGTAAGGAAAGAAAATAGTAGGTAGTAACGTTAGAATTCATGAATGCATTTTCGACGTTTACTTTTTACTGTAAGCTTTTTTGATCAATTTCGAATTAAAAATGTAGGAAATCTAACAAAAAACCCATTTTCTAGGAATCCCTAGCAAGAAAATATAAATATGCAAATTAAAGCTTTATTATCTGTTGGCAATTCCTTCTTCCAAAATATTTTAATAACCTTCACATGACACGGTTCGTATTCATCTATTGAATTCCAAAAGCTAACTGAATCAATTATTTTGCAAGATTTTGCCCCTCCGCTGCTTTTTTAATTCCTTGCTAATAAAACGGAAAGCAAAATTGTTTGTGTTTTTCCTCACTTTATCTCTTAAAAAATTAATTGTATCTATCAAATTTTTTTACCACAAAAATATATATCTTTTAATGAGTTTTTCAAAAAAGTAAACTATAACACCATCCACCATCCTCTTTCTGAAGAAAAATATTACATTAATTGCTTAGCAAAAATCATGCTTTAAGATTAGAGCAAAACACAAAATTCAATTTATAATGATCCGATATGAAAGAAGCTTGAAATTTTGGCCGAACTGCATAAATTATAGCTGATAATATAATTTTCTTTATTAAAGATGGAAACTTTTATGGTAAGAGGCTTCAAAAATGTTTTTCTTAAGAGCGTATTAAAAATCCTGTTTTTTTCCTAAGCATTGATACGAAGTGATTATCTATCCCAGGGACCTTATTTGACAAATATGTTCAGAATTACGGACTTTTACGGAATTACGAAAAATTTTGATAGATAACCAAAGATGAATGTAGTGAAGATTATTGAATGTCATTGTTGGAGATATTTAATTCTTTGAAGAGAGAAAATTGTATTTACTCCGTTTTCCGCTTTTGGTTCTACATATCTAAGTAAAAAAATCTTTTCTCATTTAAAAAATATTTCCGCAAAGAAATTGTTTAGTAACTGAATGCTCACACACAAATTGAAAGTCACACATTAAACCACTGATTTTGTGGTATGAAAGTAGAGTGTGGTGCAAGTACTAGGTTCGCATTAATTGTTTTTTCTTTTTATTTAACTATAAGGGAAATGCTTATATTTTATGTTGTCTATTTCTTATTTTAGTAAATATGTTTAAAAATGCATAATATATGTACGATTTTAATTATTTTATTTTTGTTGATGAAATAGTTATATTTTATGCTGTGTTCATTTTTATAATAAGAAATATCTTTAAATGATGCAAAATTAATGTATAATAAAACAGTAAATATATATATTACTGACCTCTATTCTCAAACTACATGCATTATCGCGGGAATCGAATTGTTTCAAAAACATCCTTCTAAGTGGCACATTACATTATACTGGTAGATTGGTTTGACACACCAGAGCTAAAAGGTTACCGAACCCTGTGCTATATATAGTTATTTCAATAATTCTAAAATAAGGTTTTCTAAAGTCGCATTACGAGTTTTCGAATCTAATAAATTGTTATACAAAATTGTTTTTTTTAAATTTTTCAACTATTTTCAAAAAGTTGCATTTAATCGTAATAATGACGCAAAAATAATTCTTAATCTGAGATCTTCAGTGAATTTAAAAAGAATACACATTCCAGCGTTTCTAAGAAAGCTTACTCTCTAGAAACTATTGAATTATGCAAATATTGAATAGGTATATTTTTCTTCAAGTGATTATTGAGAGAAAAATTGCTATTCAGTAACAATTGCGAATAAGTATTGTTCA
>BMAV01026562.1:157870-178894 GCA_019973955.1 Trichonephila inaurata madagascariensis | reverse complement strand
ATATCTACCAGCTCTTGTAATATTTCTGAAATAAGAGTTTTGAGAGACTTCTAGTATTTTAATATTTGTATTAGCTGCGTAACCCCACACAGGGCAAGCGTAACTTAAGATGGGACGCAAAACAGCAGTGTAGAGAAGTACCTTATTGTTGAGAGTCATTTCAGAATTCCGGTTAAATTAAGGGGTAAATTAATCTAAGCGCGATCAGGAATTTGTTTCTTGCGTATAAAATATGTTGTCAACGATTTCATCAACGAGAAGCTCGTTAAATTATATCTGCTACGTTGCCACAACTCAAAATACAAAAAGCTGAAATGTTAATTGTATACTTATAAAAGAGGCGAAAAAAAAGAGAGTGTTTATTAACGTCGTACAATAAAGCAACTCGAGGGCTATTGCGACGGACCTCGTAATTCTGCACCACGGTCAAAGTGACGAGAACGACCTTTGAGCTGCCGCCCTCTCTCCAAACTACTCCAACGGGAGAATTTTGAACCACAAGAGAATGTGCGAACGAGTGAATGCTAACGTCGCACTGTTCAGCTACTCGAAGGTTTTTGGTGACGGACCTCGTAATTTTTAGCCATGGGCAAGTGACGAGGACGACACCTGAGCTGCACACCCTCTCCTAACTTCCACACCACACCTACGGGAAGATGTTTGACATCGACCATTTAATGTACATCAGCCCTTCTGCACGACTGATCTTCAGTGGTACCAGGATTCCAACCGTGACACGTCGTCCACGAGTTCATGACCATAACCACTATGCTATCGCGGCCGATAACAAACAGGAGAGACACGGTGAAAATCGTTTAACACAAAACTGAGGGACTGAAATATTTTTTCGTGTTAAAAGAACTTCATGTTAAAGATACTGCAAAAAACACATATATTCAACAAAATTAAGTTTATTAGAGTACATTTTATTTACACAGATGTGTATATATGCATCATCTATTCAATAAAAATGAATGAAAAAAAAAACATTCACAAGAACTTAATGAAATTTTAAAAATTTTCAAGTTTTTTGAAAAATAAAACATTTATTGAGTTTTGGAAAATAATCTGATAGTTTCCTTTGCATTGTCCTTTTTAGCATCAAACTGTCAGTAAATTGTTCGATGTCGGTCCATTTTTTTATTCATTTTACCACTGAAATGTGCTTGTAAATAACTGCGCATGCTTTTCATGATGTTCCTCATTTGGAGGACATGGGAACAGGAGCTGCATTATTCATTTCATTTTCGTCGTCGGAATCTGCATTAATGACTTGTTTTGAGCTTTGAACAAACTCCAAAATGTCTTTGTCTGCCATAATTGAGGCTGTACGTACATTATCATTACCTGCTGCAACGAATTTTTTGAAGAAATACTTTCGTTAAGGGTCTTATAATACGAAAAAAAAAATTTTTATTAAAATCTAGTGTTTCGTATTCTGTAATTTGGAAATCCTTTTCGTGTTTTAAAAAGTTTTTTTCCTGTTAGAGAAAAAAGTAATATGAAAAAAATTAGTTTTGTCCGACCTTTGTATTTATTTTGTTAAATTAATTTTTTAGGTTACTGTTAAATATAAAAACATGTAATAATATAACAATAATATTTAATAAAAATCTTTTAAAATTTCCTCTTAAGATGTGAATATTTTATTTTGTTTTCTTTTTAATTATTTAAATTAATATTTAAATTTTTAAAAAAAATTTTGAAAATTTCATATATTGAACACACCTTTCATTAGAATCACACTATTAAGTGACAAAATAGAAAGTGATTTTCCATTTCCTTTCTATATATGGTGTTGGACTATTTTTTTTTGTTTACTATTTATTCATTATAATTAAATTTAATTATTCTAATAAAAAAGAAGTCACATTATCGGAAAACTAGGCCACCCCGGGTGGGATTCGAACCCACGACCTTTGCATTAGAAGCCCAACGCGCTATCCACTGCGCTACGGGGACACAACGAAAGATTTTCCTTTCTATATATGCTGTTGGGCTATTATTTTTGCTTGATACTATTTATTCATTTTTTAATTTAATTAATAAATTAATATTTAAAAACTGTATTAACATCAGTCATCCTCGTTTTAAAAATATTTGAACTTGAATGGTTGAATAGGAAGTATTTTATTAACGATTGAAAATTTGAACAAGATTATATATATATAGGGAGAGAGTGAACTAAAAAAAAAAAGTAGGAATTGAGAGAAAAAGATGTTTGTGTGTCCTAAAACGAAATACCTCACTGAATTTAAAATGCGCATCATAATTTTCTCATTTTTGCTAGAACTTGCTTTTTTAGTCGTGCTACATATCAGAAAAGAGAGAGTAAAGTAAATACAATACGTTTACTCAAAAAGTACTATTTATTTATTACCAAGAATGTGAAAATATACTGCTTAAGAATGTAACCTGATTCACCAGTGAACTGTGAAAGTTCATAAGATTTTTACAAAAACAACCTGTCAAGAATTTATTGAAATAAAGGGTTTTTCGTATAGATATAAATAAACAAATCAAGGATTACTTAAATACTGCAAAAAGACAGTATTCATTGAAAAATTAAAGTGATTGATCATATAAAAACATAAAAAAGTTTTCCAAGAATCGATAGTTCTGAAGAAATATTTTTTTTAAAAAAGACCATTTTGATTCAAATTTTCAATGATTGCTTTTGATCTCAATATAACTTACAAATATAAAGCGTAGAAATATCTTACACCTATGTGTTATATCTATTGCTTCCCAACTTTAAATGTAATTTGTTTGCTGAAAGGCGACAAAAGATTTTTTTTGTACATACATATAACAACCATTAACTTCTCTAAAAAAGATCAAATACTTCCAGACAAAAAATATATTCTTGGAAAATTACTATTTCAACTCCATAGAAAGTTAAAACATAAAAACAAGAGAAAACTGGTTTTAAAAACTATATCTGTCTTACCCTTTTCAAATTCAGAATTCGAAAACTTTTTTTCACAGATTGATTCTTCATGCTTCAAACTACTTCAAGACCTTTTGGCCTGTGATTAAAAATTTCGCGACACATATTCCCATACTCCCTTAAACTTTTAAAACCTGAAATTAAATTCGCATTAGTAATCTTACAAAAAAATTTAACCTTCTCCTAACATTTTTTTCCCTAAAAAAAATGAAATATACTTATAATTGTGCGAAATATAATACAAAAGTCATCCAAAAAATTTTTTCAAAAAATGTATATTTAAACCTACACAAACAAAGCATCCTCGCAAGCTATACTCTCATTTATAAACAGTACATGTTAGGTTTAACTCTATATACATTTAAATGGAACTAGAACTACAGATACCCAAAGCTACACACACGTGAATTGAACCACTTGAATGGAAAAATTAGTAATTCCAAAGTTTTTAATGAGATATGTTATTTTTTTTACATAAATATCAGTGTATATTAAAGAAAATACCCTTTTTCAATTCCTACTCTTAGTTCACACTCTCCGTGTATATATATATATATATATAGTTCAAGTTTTCTCAATCGTTAATAAAATACATTTCATTCATCCACTCAAATTCAAATATATTTTTTTAACTTGTAGTGGATGACACCTGATGTTAATACAGTTCTCTAAATATTAATTCATTAATTCTATTTAATTAATTAATAAACAGTAACAAACGAAAATAATTGTCCAATACCACATATAAAAAGGAAAATCGCTCATGGTGTCCCAGTAGCGTAAGGGATAGCGCGTTGGATTTCTAATTCAAAGGTCGTGGGTTCAGTTACCACCTGGAATGGCCTGGGATTTTTTTTTATTATCCTATTTTATTAGAATAATTAAATTTAATTAATGAATAAATAAATAGTAACAAAACAAACAAAAAAATAGTCCAACACCATATAGAGAAAGGAAAATGGAAAATTGCAAGGAAAATCTCTTTCTATTTGGCCACTTAATATTTTGATTCTGTCTATGTATATACATATTTATATTATATATAATTGTAACTATTTAATAAAAAAGTGACTAAAATAAAAATTTTCTTTGTTACCTAAGTAGGAATTGACTTAATTTTTTTTTATATTACTTATTAGTATTAATGTGAGAAAATCTAAAAGCGGATGCAATCGTTTCTAAAGAAGAAATATTACGACCTCTAAATGAACTTCGTTCTCATCTTTTATGTGCTATAATACTATGTAAAAATGCTAATCTCACAAGTAAAGGAATAATATCAAACACATATCATATATATAAATTATATTAAGATAAATTATGAGAAAAGTTTTTTTTTCTCAAATTCCTTCTCTTTCTTTCTTTTCTTACTGTTTTCTTCCCCAGTTAAGACTTCAGATACTATAAAAATTATTGAATAACATAGAAATTTTGTAAAAAAGAATATTCACAGGTTAACTCTGCAGTGAGTGTACGTGCATATGCGAGAGTGTTTGTGTCAAGAATAATAAGGAATAATAATCCCCCGCAGAACCAAAGTTAAGGTATCCGACTACGTTCGGAACCGTAATTTTAAAAAAGCGCATAAATGGATAATTTCATATTTAGTGTCACTTAGATTAGAATATATGTATAAAATTGTTTTAAGGATATTTTGACAAAAAAAATTTAAATACTTAATTTCGGCAAAAATTAACTTAGAATAACCTTTCTTCAAAATGTTCTCCTTTTGTGAAAAAGGTTTCTATTATAATAATATTTTGCCTATATATAGCTCAGACCTCTGTAAGAGGCTCGACTATGATTTTTGAAAAATTCACATTATTTTCAGAGTTACAACCCATTGAAATAATTATCGGCGTTTTTTTCTTAAAATTTATCCCCTCTGTTGTCGCAAAACAAGGATAAACCCACTTTTAAGTTATATATTTCAAAAATTCTAGTTCAGCCTCTGTACAGAGGTCTGCGCTATATACAGGCAAAATATTATTATATAATAGAAGCAATTTTTTCACAAAAGGAGACTGTTTTGAAAATGGGTCATTCTATGTTCATTTTTTGTCAAAATATTGTACTTAAATAATTTTGTATTGTAATAATACTCTTAAAACAATTTTATATATATTTTCTAATCTAAGTGACACTAAATATCATAAATATTATCCAGTTATACGTTTTTGCAAAATCATGGTTCCGAACGTAGTCGGATACCTTAAGAAGAGCTGATGCTGAGATTAAAAGTTGAATCGTCCATGATATCTGATATACGTTCTCGATACGTTCGTCCTAATAATTCCGCTGAATAAAACAATCTGGGTGAAGGCTTTCACTTTTCTGTGTAGTATCTGCCTAATAAACGTCTTTAGTTATAATGAACTCAAAGTTTTATAATCATGTAAGATTTAACAAAAATTGTATTGATTTTCTTCGTTTGTCAAAGAAAAGTAATTGTTTATATATATATAATTACTAAATTCCTTTTTATAGATTTAGAATGGGATAAATTTTAATGAATGATGCAGAGGTTTCTTCAAGTAAAAGATAGCTGACTTTTTTATGTACTTTTGTTGATCTATTTCATCGCTTATACGGCTTCTATGACTACTCAAGATAGTTACGGGAAATTTTTGTGTTGCATCTCAAGCTTGGAAAGTCTTCCAAAGGACAGGTACAGTTGTAAACAAAAGTAATGTATAAAAAAAATTAAATCTATTCCTACTTGGTCAACAAAGAAAATTTTTATTTTAGTTACTCTTTATTGAATAGTTACAATTAATATAAATATGTATATACATATGACATAATCACTATATTAAGTGACAAAATAGAAAGCGATTTTCCTTGCAATTTTCCATTTTTCTTTCTATATATGGTGTTGGACTTCTTTTTTTTTTTGTTTTTTTGTTTGTTACTGCTTATTCATTAATTAAATTTAATTATTCTAATAAAATAGCATAGTAAAAAAGAAATCACATGCTCAGAAATTGGGCCATCCCAGGTGGGATTAAAACGCACGACCTTTGGATTAGAAGTCCAACGCGTTATCCATTGTGCTACAGGGACACAACGAAGGATTTTCCTTTCTATATATGGTGTTGGACTGTTGGACTATTTTCGTTTGTTATACTATTTATTCATTTTTAATTTAATTAATAAATTAATATTTGAAAAACTGTATTAACATCAAGTGTCATCCACCACAAGTTTAAAAAATGTATTTGAACATGAATGGATGAATAGAAAGTATTTTATTAACGATTGGAAATTTGAACCAGATTATATATATATATGACATGATTTGAAGTCAGAAACCGACTTTGATCAAATAAAGTTCCTTTTTAAAAACCAAGTTAGACATCATCTGACGCAAAGAGCAGAGAGGAAAAAAAAGCACGCTACCGAAAATCTTAAGTGGTTAACACTTAAAACACCGATCGCGGCGTTCATGAGTGCTATTGAAAGTTAATGCTGACATATAGGGCTATTAAATATAACGATTTGAAATTAGACATGTTTATTGGCTAGGCCATATGTTCGGAAGAAATAAATGGGTGATTAATTTGATACTTGAAGAGGTGAGGAGAAAATATAAAAGTGAATTGCTAGATAGGGAATTTAATTTTTAATCTAATTTAATTATCCTTATATATATATATATAGGAAGAAAGTGAACTATAATAGTAGGAATTGAAAAATGGACATCTCACATCTTTTCCGATGAGAATCGTTTCAATCAGAAACCATTCTCGGCGCCAGTTGATAAGAAGAGTGGTAGGGACACACACATTCATCCCACTAGCATTAGGGAGAGATATATATATTACTGAGGAGAGCAAATTCATCACTTAACTGTCCTTATTTATGATTTCTGTACATCTTTAATTGGAGCCAATCTAGGAAATCTTCTTTTTTTTTACTAATAAATTGATTTATATGTAAAGCATGTCCTAAAAATCTGACAAGATTTGAAAATTTGCTAAGCTTAACCCCAATAAAAAATAAAGGACTCAAAACTTAAAGAGTAAAAATTCGCTTTAGATTTTTAATAAAAATGTCAACATCGCAATATATTTTAGAAGCCAGTTCATCTATTCAAAACTTAATTATTAGTTGAAAATATTCATTCGATTCAAGCAGAGCCGATATGGTGGATCTCCCTAGTGAGGACAACCATTTTGATTCATCTCGCAGTGAGGAAATGCATTTATTATCAAGAAGTATGGCGATGAATGATTAATTCATGTTATTTACTGTATTTGTAGTAAAGAATTTTCTTTCTCTCATGAGAAATTTGGATGAGTTCTTAATTTTACTTTAATTATTAATTAAAACATGTAGGAGTTTAAAATTAATCTTAAAATACTGAATATGTTAAATGTATAAATGTTAACGTTGAATGTGTATAGATATAAATTTTAAACACTTCTACAAAGGGCCCTTCTTACGCAAGTCAAAACAACAAAGAAAGAAGTAGAAGTCTTTAACGACTGCCCCTACCAGGGTTTCATTTCGTTTCGTCCCTGTCGTCTAAGGCATGCACGGTGTAACTGCAGAGCCGAAGGTCAGTGGTTCAAATAAACACCCCTGCCAAGGTTTTTCAGTGGTGACCAGGAATTAAACACTAGATGGCAGCACAGCCTAATGATACTGCCTGATTATACTTTCAATTCCATGGAGAGTCAAACTAAGACATTCCCAAAAAAAATCAGGGATAGTGATTCAAGTGACAACGGCGCACGCGTCATCTAGACCCGCCATCTCAACAAGAGACTGTTTACGACGTCAACAAAAAAACGTTCCAATGACATTCAAACCAACTGAAAATGTATAACAATTGCAGTATTAGCTGTAAAAACAACCTGCTCTAGAAAGTCAATCAAAAGCAAAAACAACTTTCTTCTTTGAGAAGACGGTATGCAGTGGGCCATTCTTCCGTAAATCGCAAACAACAAAGAAACAGGAATAAAAGCCCTTAACGACTGACCCGACCAGTTATTCCTTTTCATACCAGTCGTCTAAGGCATGCTAGGCGTAGCTGTGGATTTGTAGCACGATGGTTCAAATAAACGTTCCTGCCAAGGTTCTTCATATCTGTGCAAATCCACACATCATTTCCTTAAGAATCGTATTTACCGTGTAAAAAGAGTTCGGTGTACAGTAAGACCCCGCTTAACGCGGGATATACATTCCATCAAAGTTGAGCATAATATAAAACAGCGTTAAACGAGGTTATCTCATCATGTAAATAATGGGATTAGGAGAAAATTGGTCAGGTATTTTACCATTAAATTTATTAATTATGTTTTTTATTACAATGAAACAAAAATTTATTTCTTACAAATATAGAAACATGATTAACAAATATACATATAAAAATAAATAAAATTCTAATTCAGTATGTTTACATTTCAGATCATTGTCTCTTCTGTATTTTCAATTTTCTGCCTTTTTATAAAAAAAGTAGATTGGCTTAAAGGCATATTGCGTTCAATTTCGTCGTCAATCCATATAGAAAATCATTTTTCTATTTCCTCTATAGTATTATTTCTAGAACGGGTAGTTCTAGTTGCAGAGCTTGTGGTAGTTGCAGTTGCCAATGACAGTATTTTTTCTTTATTCTTAAGAATGGTCCTTATTATTGAAGTTGCCAAATTCAACGCAGCGCCAATTTAAGATTGACGTCCACCAGTATCTAATCTTCTAATCACTTGAATTTTAGTTTCTAGAGAAACACTTTTTCTTGTGTTGCTTTATTTTCGTGTTTTTTACTATCAGCCATGACAAAAACTAAAAATCATAATATTTGTCATTATATATATAGCAATCGTTATATTATAAAAATTTATACTTACAATAACGCCATCAAATGTTTGAAACAATAAAAATACGTTCGTATAACACCACAAGAAAGAAGAAACACAGATAAACTGCTTCGGATATCGGGAAGCCTAACGTTGCGTGCAATTTCGGGGAATCCCACAATTCAAATAAAAGAGCGTTAAACCGAAACAGCTTTAAGCGAAACAGCGTTAAGCGGGGTCTTACTGTATATTCTTTTTTTAGCAGAGTTCTACTTCTTTTCTTTCATTTGTCTAAGATCAGTGGCATCTTAATTCTTGAGGTCCTGGGCCCCTATACAAAAGTAGACTCCCTCTGTGCCTGTTTACCGAATTTGTGCCTATACATCCAAAGTTCAACAAATTCAATCCATAACAAAATGAATTTTTAATAGGAAATTCATTTACTTTGCAAGATCATTAATTATTTCGTCAAAATCAATTGTTTACAATATTTAATTTTTTATACTCATCAAGCTTAAATAATTCAAACGTGATTGAGTCATTCTACGATTTCTCGGTTTTTTGGAACATATGTCACAGGGAATAACATTATATGATTAAAATTATTACGATTATGATTTTAATGAGGCTGAGTCTAGAACGAGACGAATCCTTCCCCCCCCCCCTTCAGAGGCTAGCTCCAGATCTTTGCCCCATGCCCAGTTGCCCTTACCTTAAAAAACCCTATCTAAGACAAGTTTTCTCACATATAACCAATCAATCTATGTTTTGTTACATGTTTATTAATGATATATTTTTAATTGCTATTGTTTTCTTTCTGTTATTAATAGGATGACACACGAATGTGTTTATATCAAAAACAAGTAATATAAAAAAAATTTAAGTCAGTTCCTACTTTGTTAGAAAAACTTACTGGCACCTTTTGAAGATAAATATAACTTCGTCAGAAATAACACAGAATAAATTTAAAATTAAAAAATAAAATTTAATTAATGAATTAATGTTTGAATAAAATTGTATTAACATCAAGTGTCATCCACTACAAGTTTAAAAAATGTATTTGAACTTGAATGGATGAATAAAAATTATTTTATTACGATTGAAAATTTGAACAACATATATATATATAGATAGATAGATAGAAAGAGAGTGAACTAATAGTAAGAATTGAATAAAATTAGGAGAAAAGTATATATACACGTCACTAGTTATAAGGAAAGAAAACATGTGCTATTTTTTGGTACACTATTTATTATAAAAAGATCCTTAAATCTTTAACGAATTTTCCAGCTCTACAAATAAAATTTATGAAAAATATATTTCTATATATTCCTTTGTTTTCTGAATAGAGGAAAAAAGATCTAGTAAAATAAAAATACTACAACAATGACTTGATTATTTTCCTTATATCTAACATTAAAACGAATATCCAATGAAGGAATCTAATTAAAAAACGATATCAAAAAGAAGCTTCATTTTGAATAAAATAAAAATATTATTCATTTCTGATTAAATCTAATTTTGAAAATGATTGCTAAGCGGAAAAGGGAGATAAGTAATTTAAGACTTGCTGTTGGTTGATTAACCAATTATCAAAGTCGTTTTATAAACTTTGTAACAATGTCTGTTTATTAACTTTGCACTATGAATCAACAAGACAGTTATTGGTGATTTTTTTAAATAAATTTATTTGCAAAACTCCTCATGCTCCACATTGCATTACATGAGGCTTACAGACGTAAGTGGCAACATCATTATAGAATTTGAAACAAAATTAAAAATACATTTAAGATTAAAAAATAAATTAAAAAGGAATGGAAGAAATACAAAAATATAAATAAGGGGAGGTACCGCACAATATAAAACTTTAAAAATCTATACAGTAAACAGATTTTCTTAAGACATTAAGGCCTTCAGTACAATTGAAGAACAAAGACAAAAAAGGTGGCCAGGAAATACCCCTAAACGTTTCAACTCCTTTTTTAAATTTTCTCTTTTACAAAAATATAGGTTACAATACAACAATACATGTTCCGCGGTTTCAGCATCCAGACCACAAGAAAAAATATCATATTACCAATTAAATTAAACCTAGATAAATAGCTCTTAAGGTATCCGACTATGTTCGGAATAGTAATTTTGCAAAAGCTTATAAATGGATAATATTTATGATATTTAGGGTCACTTAGATTAGAAAACGTATATAAAACTGTTTTAAGAATATTATTACAATAAAAAATTATTTAAGTGCAATATTTTGACAAAAAATGAACATAGAATGACCCATTTTCAAAACATTCTCGTTTTATGAAAAATGCTTCTATTATAATAATATTTTGCCTGTATATACCTCAGACCTCTGTACAGAGGCTGAACTAGAATTTTTGAACATATAACTTAGAAGTGGATTTATCCATATTTTATTACAACAGAAGGGAGAAATTTTAAGAAAAAAAACGCCCCGTTAATTATTTCAATTTGTGACAACTCTGAAAATAATGTGAATTTTTTAAAACTCTTAGTTCAGACTCTCTGGAGAAGTCTTTACTTTATATAAGCACACACACACGCACACAAAATATTATTTTAGAAGTATTTTTTTAAAAGGAAAACGTTTAGAGAGAAAAAAGGTTATTCCAAGTTAATTTTTTGCCAAAATATTGTACTTGAATAATTTTTTTCGTTATAATGTTTCTTAAAACTGTTTTATACATGTATTCTAATCTAAGTGACACTAAATATGAAAATTATCCATTTATGCGCTTTTTTAAAATCATGGTTCCGAACGTAGTCGGATACCATAAAATTTCCATGTCCTGTTAGAATCTGGGATAACTTAAAATTAGTAACAAATTTCTTACATTTTAGCCGTTGATAAATGGTCCGAAAAAACTTTTTAGTCCCCAAAGCTTTAGGTGAGGCCAAGAATTCGGAGTTTCAGGCGGAAACAGTTCTTTCCCAAGCTAATTGCTTCCAGTGGGACAATGGCACAGACATCGAAAGGCTCATATCTTGGCAAATTGCCTCTTTGGCCAACTGGTCCGCTCTATCATTGCCGAGATTTCCACTATGGCCCCGAATATAAGAAAAGTGGGTGTCACAGACTTCAAGGTTGTACATAATAGACTGAACCCTCACACAACAAGATTTTCTGTATAATTTACATTGCGCAAAGAATGAAGTGAAGAGAGTGATCGGTGCAGATTAGTAAGTTGAGAGTTCCGCCCTGACAGAGAGAGCCCTGAATCACTTTGACTCAGGATTCGTCTTCTCTTCTCGGCTCGACCTCAGTAAGATCATAATCGCAATAATTTTAATCATCGAATGTTATTCCCTGACATATTCTCCAAAAAAACGAGAAATCGTATTATGACAAAATTGTGAGGTTATTGACCTCACAATTTTCAGCTTGGTCAAGTGACAACGTCGGTACCTAAATCGGCACCCTCTTTAATCCTTTATTTCATATGTTAATCACCATTTTGAATGTTAAGCTTTGTCTTCAAATAAATCACCCAATCAGAAAATTATTATAAGATATCTCGTGCCCCTCATACAAACTATTGATTCAGGATTTTTTGTGCAGAAAGGCAAAAGAATTTAATACAAAAAAAAAAGCCTACCTTAAAATTTTAAACTAAAAATCTGATCCATTTGTGAAAAATCTAATTGGATATCTGCATCGAAAAAATAAAAATATAACTTAAAATTCGAAGGAAAGTTTTAAAAACTAATCTTTTGTTTACTAACATTGCACTTCGAAAAAAAATGAGGGATATCGAGGGTGAAGTCCTCAAGTGGTGAGGAAGAACCGGAGAACTGCATGGCGCCCTATTCTCCAAATTTCCACATTACGTCAATGAGCTCGCTTGTCTCAACCAATCCATTCCTAGGTTTTAGATATGGTTGACGTCAGTATTCTAACTCGGAACTAATGTGTTAGAAAGTGTAAATATGATTACAGGTAACACAATTAAAATAAAATCAAACTATACATGAACTATCTTAATATAAAAAATAACTATCAGAGTATATTTTTATGTTTTCTACCTGCTCGTACGAAATCTACTACTTGGAGGAGGTGGAAAACATTTGAGAAAGTTTTGTCCTTCCTTGCATGACAGAACAATTTAGTAGAATCATGTTGTTTACTTTTAAACTGGAGACAGGCATCAACAGCTTTGTGATTTATTTGTATGTTACGAAGTTTATCTTAGACACATAAGTTTACTACCATAACGCTAAGATAAAACTAAGAATGTTTTTATTCTTCCTGAATTGTAGTTAAAAATATTTAAAAAAATTGATGTGTTTCACAAAAATGGTACATTTTATTTTATTATAATTTCCTGATTAAGTTTAACTAAAATCTAAAAAGAGTCAAAATTTCCACGTATTTTAAGAATGGTGATGTAAAATGAATTCACATAACAGAAAAGAAAAAATGAATGTGGTTCAGGGGGGAAAGCTCTAAAAATTCACAATTTATCACCAATTTATAATCTTAAAGATCTAACAGACCACAAGAAAAAGTTTTGAATTTTTAAACTATAAAAATTTTACGTTAAAAAGGGGTGGCCGTAGTAGCCTAGTGGTTTTGGTCACGAACTCGTGGCTGCAGTGTCGAGGGTTTGAGTCCTGGGTGACTGAAAACCCACCATGTAGTGGGGCCGATGCAAGTTAATTCTGCCGAGCGTTCGAGTCCTGGGCCACTGAAAACCCACCTTGTAGTGGGGCCGATGCAAGTTAAATCTGTCAAGGGTCAATCTGTCCTCCGATTGGTTTGGTATTTAGAAGGGTTCCAGCTCAGGTGTTGTCCTCGTCACTTCACCAAGGCTCAAAATTACGAGATCAGTCACCGATAGCCCTCACGTTTATTTATAGTGTGACGCTTTTATGTATAACTCTTACACTCACTATATTAAAAGGACTAGTTTTTGCAGTTGAAGCAACATGCTTCACTGCAAGTTCCTGCAGTTGAAGTAACATGTGTTATGACATTGATGATTGATTGGCGGATGTTTGCAATTCTGAGAAATTTAAAGCATCCGATAAATCTGTTTATTCTGAAAAAAAAACTATTTCCTTAATGTATATTAAGTGAAATGTAAGCATTTAACTAACACATGTGTGAAAACATGGAGTATACTATTTGCTTTTATATATATGCTTTTTTTCATTCAACACTGAAATCTATATATAAATGCTCTTATCATAAACGTTCCTAGAGTTAATAACTATTGCGGGTTCTATTTACGTATTCTGACGAATCCTCAAGATAAATTCTTGCAATAAATTGTTTGATTTGAGAACATCTTTTTGTGAAGGAACCGTGACGCATGCTAATGAATTTTACTATTTTAAGTTAAGTTTAAATGAGTTCGCAGAGGAAGTTAGTTGTCAAATCCTGATAGTGTTGGTCTGAATTATTATATCTGTGAGAGTTACGTCATAGATTATCAAAGTATCTTAGCATAAGTCTCAGATCCCTATTATCATTGCCAAGCTTAGGTATCCAGTGCGTCTATCGAGCTTCATTTATCCAGTTGAGTTGTCTTTATTATTTTCATATTTAGAGCTAATGCCGTCGCGCCCATTCGGTATAGTGTTTAGTGACGCTGACTGCTGTGCCGTAGGGAGAATGTTTGTAAATCGAATCCCGGAGAATGTTTGTAAATGTATAGTGTTTTCTCTCTCAGCATGGAGGTACTCTAAATAGCCGTCAAGCCGCAAGTTCTCCCGTGAGATTGGTGGAAGGGGAATAGAGAGGGGAAGCCCTGACCACCCTCAGGGTGTTCTCCCCAAAAATTGGGGTGGAGTGAGTGAGTGAACAGTAACGTCGAACTTTTCAGCTACACGAGGGCTTTTGGCGACGGACCTCGTAATTTTGAGCCATGGTCAAGTGACGAGGATGACATCTGAGTGGCACCCTCCTCTCCTAACTACCACACCACACCAACGGGAGGACGTTTGAGCTCTAGACAGATTTAACTTGCATTGCTCCCCTACACGGCGGGGGGTCTTTAGTGGTACTGGGCTCGAACTCACACACATGACATGCCTGCCATGATCCCATACTTTGACCACTGGGCTGCCGCAGCCCTAAAATTGGGGTGGAAACGAGCCAAATCGTACTGTCACATAAACGGTGCTCAAAGCTGTGGCTAACGACAGGCGTCACTTAGCCCTTTGCCATGTTGAACTTCGTGGGCCTCGATTTGGCCTTTACCGATCAGGTGGCATTAGTAACAAAACAACAACAGGGCTAACTCCCTCCTAGTTGTAACCCAATGAGATTTTGATTCGATTGAAATAAAAATGGTTGATTTTTTTAATGACTCTTCCTTTAGTTGCTCCTCACAATAAGCGCGAGTGGCCACGATAGCCTAGGGGTCAACGTCAGGGAATCGTGGCTGGCGTGTCATGAGATTGAGCCTAGTGCCGCTGAAAACCCGCTGAGTAAAGGGGGTAGAAATCTGTCGAAGATAAAATATCCTCCCGTTGGTCTGGTGTGGAAGTTAGGAGAGGGAGCGCCAGCTCAGGTGTCGTCCTCGTCATTTTACTATGGTTCAAAATTTTGAGGTCTGTCGCGAATAACTTTCGTGCAGCTTTATAATGCGATGTTAATATAACACTCAGAAACGCGAACTCAGGTTCACCGCATAATGACCAGAATAGTTTGAATGTAAAAACAATCATTTGGAAATTCAAGAGGTACTGCACTCTTTATGTCTGTAAAAACTTGTAAAACACTGTTCCTGAACAAGGAGCAGAAATTCTTTTGTAAAACACTGTTCTTCAACGAGGAGCCGAAATTCCTCTGTAAAACACTGTTCCTGAAACAAGGAGCAGAAATTCTTCTGTAAATCACTGTTCCTGAATAAAGGGGAGCAGAATCTCTGTAAATAAAAGATTTAAAAAACCTCAATATATATATATATATACCACACACAATTTTTTTTCAATGCAAATTTTTATTAAAAAAACTGGCAAAACTGTAAATGTCAAGATGCATAAATATTACATTTAATCCAAAAGTTAAAAACAAATTTTTATCCTATATTCAAAAATTTAAAATCCTTAACAGTTTTTTTTTTATTTAACTATGCCAGCAATTTCTACCAACATGAAAACCGCTAATGCATAAAATTAAACAAACTGTGAAAAATAAAGACATCGCACGCTAACTTTAAAGTTTCTGACTCAACACCTATTAGCTTCAATATTCAATTACATCACATCAGTCATCAAATAACTATCATTTCATAATCCATCAAAATTAAATAATGCGAAGAAAAAAAAACGCATAAACGAGTCCTATCAAATAAATGATTAAGTATTCAAAAAAGGTATTGCATGCATACTCTTTGTGTTAATCGAAGCTCAGAAAACGTCGCACCACACCGCGTTAACAGGGTCACGCAAGTCGAGTTTTCAAAAGGTAGACGAAAACTTAATCATCGAGATGTTACGTTTAATGACTGTGCTGTGACATTCGATGACGTAACAGCGATGTTGTTGAAACAAATGACGGGAAATGATACAAGGTCACGGACAAACAGTCAAACAATTGAGCAGACACGAACTTCTTGCAAGGCATAGATTTTTCAGTTACCAGTTGAAAAGAACGTTAACAATAGAAATTGTTTTTTGATGTGACACGACAACGCTCTCGGTTCATGAGGAACTTCTTGATCGTCGTCAAATTTATGCAAATTCAGATGTTTACTCTGATAGAGGGAATAAAGTCGTGGTTTAATCATTTTTCAAGCTAACAACGGATTATGCGTGGATATAAGGTGATAAGAAACGAAATGTCTAACAAAAATAAACAGGAAGAAATACAAGGAGGCTTTTTTCAGTAATCATGGTGGATAGATACATTGTTACAAGGGAATTAAGTGCTATAAAAAAGGTTCAGAGACACGATACTATAAAACTATTAATAAATATAACTACCATTCTAGTTATGGATTTTTTTTTTTCACTTTTTACCTGAATACAAACAATTTGATTTTTTTGTCGCCCAGCCAGTATGGTGGCTATTACCCTCGGTTTGTAACCGAATGGGTTCGAATCCCGAGTGAGACATGGTTGTATCTTCTTCGGGAAAGAAGTCGGTCTTTCACCTTTAATGAATTCCCGTCTCGAAAGGCAAAGCAGCACACCCCTTCTTGTTATATGCTGGGATCATCATCTGTAATAAATGTGTATATTCTTCTGTTGTATTGTATGCTTTCTGTTCTTCACTTGTATTTCATATGTTCCTAGGATAAAAAAAACACACGACAACAAACAACTTTCATTTTTAAAGCTTAAAAACAAATTTTAAACGAAATATTATTTTATCTATTTATTTTCAAGAAGGCCCAGTGGTCGAGTGGTAGCGTATTGCGCTTCCACACCACAGGTGCGGGTTCTTTTCTCGGGCTGGACAAGGTTGACTCAGCCATTCATCCCTACTGCAGTGGGTCGATAAACACTGCAGTAGGGATGGTGGGTGGTGCTTGATTCGGTACTTAAACACTAGGGGTCTTGCTTCAGACTGACCACCTGATCGGGGCATCTGCTCTAGCAACTCATCACCCAATGGTCACGTATACTGGGAGAGGCACAGTAGGCCCTGGCTCTCTTGGGCTGTTGCGCCACTGAGCTTGAGTGTATTTATTTTCAAAAGAATTTGTTTCATTATACTTTAAGAAATGTCCACTAAAAGTATATACAAAGAAATACATTGAGCATTTTATACAACATAGATAGTTACAAAGGAAAAAGATGTAAGGGTAAGATACTCTAAAAATTTATTAAAATTATTAGTGATTGATACTTATACAGGGTGTCCCAAAATTAGTGCCCGAACTCTGCACAACTAGATTCCTCGCTAGGAGTACAGAAAAAATGTCCGAAGAAATGAACCAGTACGATTCACAGTTTACGGGAAAAGTACGAAGTACAAAGTGTGACATCACAGTCGGAGAAAACACCATATTAGACACATCAACAGCTGTATTTTCAAATATTTAAAATGCCAGATGTTTAAAGTATCCGCTGTGTATATCGAGGCAAGCTTGAGCGCGCTGCGGAAAGGATGAGTGCACACGTCTTAGCAGAACGTATCCACCGAAGTACAAGCAGTATGCAGACGAGCAACTAAGTCCGTTTGTGTAGTTACAATTTTTTGATTCACCAATTCCTTGAGTTTGCCCCATAAGATAAAAAAAATCCAGCGGTGTGAGATCTTGTAATCGTAATGGCTATGGAACCAAACCCAATGTCCGATCCAGAGTATCCCATATTCTAAGAATCACGTACAGGAGCACAGAAATGCACTGGGGCCCCATCATGAACCATCATACAACATCATTCATTCATCATCATTTACCGAAATGATATATATATATACGCTATGACCAAAAGTATTCGGACACTCCTTGAAATAGTAGATTTGGCTTGTGACGGCAAACTGCTAAATCCCACACAAGTTGTGACAGGGCTTTATCAGAATTACTTCTGCTAATCCTCTTGGGAGTTTCTTTGGGGTCAGAATGGCAATTAATTCCAACCAACCCAAGAAGAGAGCATGTTTATGCAAACTAGGAATCATATATATTGGAATGTTAGCATTCGCGAGGATCGCTAAGGGAAGCTCTGAAAGCTAAGTGAAGAAGCAATGCTAGAAGTAAAGTGAGATAAAGTCTAGGAGAAGAGTCTTAATTTTGTGAGTCGGTCTAACAGTGCTACTCAAGATAAACAAAAGTGGGGCCGAGACCAAAGGAGTATTGTTTTAGCCCGTGCAAGTCAGATGGAAAAATAAATTGATGTTGTTCGGACCGTAGCTGTTTGCCCAGGAAATAGCGGTAAGCTTGTTCATTTAAACTTTAAGGATAGAGCGGATACTATTAAGATAGGAATTAATCTATAAAGATAGATTCAGTGGTTAATTGCACTATTTATCAGTAATACGTTTTGCGACTTATAACTCTTGACCATTATCCTCCTAGACTAGTACTGATGTTGTATTGTATATAAATTAAGATCATAATAAACTATTTTTATTATGGCAGAATTTAGTGGTTCCTCTTTCGTTCCCTCAGGCATAGGTCGCGTGATTGGTGAGGAGATGGTATCCCCATCGGAAGTATCGCGTTCTGCTGCACATGATACTATCGTGAAATGGATATAAGCAGGAATTCTACCTGTGCAACCAAAATTTGGAAGACCATGTTATCTGGTATACAGAAACTGAAGAGCATTGAAGATGGTTGTAAACCAATCGCTTGTGGATTCGGTCGAAAATATTCCTCGGGAATTAGATGATGTTTCTGGATCTAACATCAATATAATGGCAGCTCGTCTCGAACTATAAAATCTTGGTTTTCATGGCAAAGCTGCTGTTTATAAGCCGAAACGAATTTACATCACCGTAGCTAATGTCATGCGTTACTTATATACAATGGTGCAAAATTCGTCAACATTGGAACCTTGAACCTTGAGCAATGGTGCCAGGAGTTTTGGAGTGACGAATTAAGGTATACTATCTGGCAGCTCGATAGTACTCTAGATGTGAAGATGGCCAGGTGAAAGCTTTGAAAGCTGGTGCCACATGTAAAATTTGGAGATGAAGGCATAATGGTTTAGGGATATTCTTTTGGTTAGGCCTGGACTCTTTGGTTTCTATGCAAGGAACTCTCAAACAGAAGCATTTCAGGACATTCTGGACAATTTCGCACTCTTCCTACTTTGATTGATTGATTTAATATTAACGTCGCACTGTTTAGCTACACGAGGGCTTTTGGCGACGGACCACGTAATTTTGAACCATGGTCAAGTGACGTGGACGACACCTGAGCTGGCACCCCCCTCTCCTAACTACCACACCACACCAACGGGAGGACGTTTCAGCTCTCGACAGATTTAACGTGCATCGCTGCCCTACACGGCGGGTCTTTAGTGGTAATGGGCTCGAACTCGTGACAAAGCAAGCCACGGTCCGATACCTATACCACTCGGCTACCGCGGCCACCGCACTCTTCCTACAGAGTGGCACTCTTTCAAAGAGTGTCCATTTCCTGTTCCAAAAGCATTGTGCTCATGTCTATACTGTACGGCTTGCAAACGTGTCTTGCTGACGCAGATGTTCAGGAATTGGATTGATCTTCTCAAAACCCAAACCTGTGAATGCCATAGAACACATATGAGATGAATCAGAAAATTGGCTGAGATTTAGACCACACTATTCCAAATTGATGACAGAGCTGACCAGTTTTCTTCTGTAAGAATAGCATGCAGTTCCTGCTGAAACATTCGAAAAATTCATGGATGCCTGTGCGGCATGGGGCACTCTAAACAGCCATCAAGCTGCTGGTTGGTGGAAGGGATAGAGAGGAGGGAGGCCCCTGACCACCCCCATCTGTATGGTGCTTAAAGTTACGGATAACGTCAGGCGGACAGTTACGGATAACGACGGATAAATCTAGTTTCTAACCTTGATGAATTTCAGGGACCTTGATTTGATGTCACTGTCGATCGGATGGGATAAGTAGCAACAACAGCAGTTTTACAGTAATTTTTGCATTAATGATTTACAAAACATTCTACGAAACAAATTTCCAGAGAAAAAGAAATACTATAAAATTTCCTTAAAAACAGAAAAGAACTCTTGATAAAGGTCTACATTTAGATTGTGAAGGCTCTATTCGTGATCTTTCTACTAATAGTCCTCTTTGGGATTTTTTGGTCTTTAAAAATTAATTTATTTTAAAGCTTTCTCCCGAAGAAGAAAACGTGACAGTGCAAATTAAGACTACTATATAAAGTCTAGGCTTTCATGTTAGAAAAAAAGGAGAGAGATAGGGTAGACTGCTAGCAGAGCAGTGATTAAATAAATTTGAAGTGAGGTGCAGATATTTAATAATTAATAATTGTTATACATATGTAAGTTGAAGATCTGTCACTTAAGATTTAATCTAGATTAGGTAGCTAAGAAATCAGAGCGATTGAATTGACGTAAGTGTTCTAAGTAATTAAAGTCTTCTCATATCTCGCGTACCTCGTTAATTGCTCCTCATATTTAATAATTAGGTGCATCTCTTAATTGAATTTGTGTTTTTGTTAGTACTGTGAATAAATTGAGTTACTTTGAATATGGCTAGTCTTCTCTCCATTTCTCCCACATCTTAAGGCGCAGAGGCAAGACCTTTACAAGATCACTATTTTAAATTTATATAATTCCTATTATATATATATATATATATATATATATATATATATATA
>BMAV01026562.1:144719-154740 GCA_019973955.1 Trichonephila inaurata madagascariensis | reverse complement strand
ACGATCCAAAAATTCGGGGATTGCGGCCGTTGCTGACGATGAAAGTACCTAAATTTATACCACTTGAAATGGATTCTCCCAATCCTCCCCTACCTGGCCAGGTTGGTTTAGTTTGTGTCATGTGACCGAACCGCACATGAACAGCTGTTATCTTCCGAAGCTAGTTAGCTTTGTTCTGCGATGTATGAAAGATGGTATATATACTTCTTGAACAGCGTCGAACACATTAATTTCAGTCAACGTTTAGGTAAAACACCGAAGGAGACTTTGGAAATTCTAAATAAGGTGGATGGGGAATCTACCATAGCAAGATCCAAGGTTTACGCGAATGGCATCAACGTTTTAAAGAGGGCCGATAATCCATCGAAGACGATGAACGGGTAGAATGACCAACTTCACGGAACGCGCGGGGAAAATGTTGCGTTGGTGTCTGAATGTGTTCGAAAAGATCGTTGACAAACACTTGCACAAATCGCTGAATATACACACTTCTCGAAGAGACGTCGTTTATATAAATAACATTATACACACACACACACATATCGTTTGAGAAATTTTTATTAACCTTTTATCTACCCACGGTACTTATAAGTACCACTCATTTTAAAATTACATAGAATAACCATTTTTGCGAATATTCCGACAATGTTTATAGCAGGAATATTCTTAAAAATCAATTCTTCCAATATGTATAAAAGCATGGTTCTATGATAAGTATTTTAGTGGGAAGGCGAATAGTTCACATTGAAAAATTCACATTTGAAAAATTCACATTATTTTCAGAGTTACAACCCATTGAAATAATTATCGGCGTTTCTTTCTTAAAATTTCTCCCCTCTGTTGTCGTAAAACATGGATAAACCCACTTCTAAGTTATATATTTCAAAAATTCTAGTTGAGCCTCTGTACAGAGGTCTGAGCTATATACAGTCAAAATATTATTATAATAGAAGCATTTTTCACAAAAGGAGAATATTTTGAAAATGGGACATTCTATGTTCATTTTTTGTCAAAATATTGTACTTAAATAATTTTTTATTGTAATACTATTCTTAAAACAATTTTACATACATTTTCTAATCTAAGTGACACTAAATATCATAAATATTATCCATTTATACGCTCTTGCAAAATCACGGTTCCGAACGCAGTCGGATACCTTAAATGGAATTTATTATAAATCCTTATAAAATGTGTGTTATTTATTATTATTATTATTATAGATAAAATTTAGTTAAGAATAACATTTCTCATTTATTTTCTTTTTGCTTAAGAAATATTTTTAAAATCAAATTAGAAGTCTTGAAATCAGTAAAAACATTGATAAACTTCAAGTGATATTTTGTCTTCTATACTTAAGGTACATCAAATGTTAAAAGATTAGGAAATCTCTTTTCAGATTTAAATATTAATATTAATATTCGAATATTAATTTTGCATTCTGGCTTCACTGTGCCATAAAAGGTAATATTCTTCATTATAACACATATATTTCAATTTAATTAATCCATCTTTTCTGTATAAAATATTCTATCATTTATATCCTATCCTGTATAAAGCATATTCTACATATATTCTGGGACGAAATTTATTATTTTGCTGAACCCTTAAAATAAAAAATAGCGTATTCTTAAAATATTTCATATTTTTTTAAGGACGTAGTATCTCTCTCTCTCTCTCTCTGTATATACTCTAGCCTCCGAAAGTCTGCGTACAGGCTATCATCTTTCATATTCATGCTGATCGCTAATTTAATAAGTCTTTCTGAATCAATACTATTTTTATTGTGTGTGATTCCTCTAACGTCGTTAATTCAAATAGTACAAGCAACATCACCTGAATATTACATAAAAAAATACAAATATTTATAACTTGAGAACTACACAAATCGTGTGCACACATCAAAAGTCTGCGTCCCCTTGAAAAAACCCCTATGACCTTTATGGATCAACGTGCCATTTTTTTCTAAGGAAGTGTATAATGAGGTGAAAACTTGACGTCGAAAGATTTTGACTTGTGATTATTGGAAAAACAATGAAACTAAATACTAACAACTCAAAACTATTTATTTACTACGAAAAAATACTTTTTGCAGTTAGTGCGACTAGTTGTAATATTTGTAAAGTTGTACTAGTTAAATAGTTGTAAATATTTTTGTTATACGTGTAATTCAAATTAAAGTAACGTTAGTGCGACTTCAGTTGTTGCAGATTTAATGACGAATAACTTATATTAGAATTGTAAGATGAAACTCTCTCTTTTAGTAGAAAACATGCTGAATTGGAGTCATCATCTAAATGGTTTCTAAGCAATTAATTATATTTCTGTAGCTCATTTTTTTGACAAGATGATTTGTGATTTATTTTAGAATGACGATTTACAGACGATGTTCTGCATACCTCTGTTCCAGAAAATAAAACACGAACCGCTTTGTCGCCTTTACTAATAATACCATATTTCCAGATTCTCCAAGTTTGAAATTCTCTGTTATACTTATTATCTTGAACTTTTTGTTCTTATACTGTACTAGTCATATTAAGGTATCCGACTACGTTCGGAACCGGGATTTTAAAAAAGTGCATAAATGGATAATTTTCATATTTAGTGTCACTTAGATTAGAATGCATGTATAAAATTGTTTTAAGGATATTTTGACAAAAAAAAATTTAAATACTTAATTTCGGCAAAAAATTAACTTAGAATAACCTTTTTTCAAAATGTTCTCCTTTTGTGAAAAATGTTTCTATTATAAAAATATTTTGCCTGTATATAACTAAGACCTCCGTACAGTGGCTCAACTATGATTTTTGAAAAATTCACATTATTTTCAGAGTTACAACCCATTGAAATAATTATCGGCGTTTTTTTCTTAAGATTTCTTTCCTCTGTTGTCGTAAAACATGAATAAACCCACTTCTAAGTTATATATTTCAAAAATTCTAGTTGAGCCTCTGTACAGAGGTCTGAGCTATATACAGTCAAAATATTATTATAATAGAAGCATTTTTCACAAAAGGAGAATATTTTGAAAATGGGACATTCTATGTTCATTTTTTGTCAAAATATTGTACTTAAATAATTTTTTATTGTAATATTATTCTTAAAACAATTTTATATACATTTTCTAATATAAGTGACATTCAGTATCATAAATATTATCCATTTATACGCTTTTGCAAAATCACAGTTCCGAACGTACCTTAAACAACAGTTAAAAATCTTAAATATAACACAAATAAACTTTAAAATACAGTTGTGTCAACGAAATTGGCTATGCTATGCGTAGACAAATTTTGCATCATAAGCAACTGTAGTCCACGACGTAAATAAGGTAAGACAATAACAAACGAGGGTGCTCACCGTCGCCCCGTAACCGATCACTCGCTTTTGTTCGAAATACTTCATTGTAAACTCTGTTATTTTGAAATAATATGCAAATCATTTTGAAAACTGGTGTGCCCAAAATATTGTGTCGCGTGCCATTGATGGCACGCGTGCCACTGGTTCACCATCCCTGCCTTATGATAATGGATTGTAGCTAAAAATTAACACTTTTCCGTTCTTTCTATAGCTCTCTCAACATATTTAGCAGGGATTTAACAAGCTTAGTTGTTTCATCTGTGGATATTTTGTTCTATTCTTCAGCTATGACAGATTTGAGTATTTCCTTGGATGCTGTTACGTTCTCCCTGAGTATTTACTCGAGTAAATCCCACAAATAATGTATTGTGCTTAGGTCTGGGGACTAGGATGGCTTACGGAAATGGTTTGGGACATGGAGCCATGGCTTCACAAAGTGAGCCATTTGCTGGGACCTTTGTGCCGCTGGAAAAAAAATCATCACTCACCGTAAGTTTCCCGGAATATGCCCTGATATTTCACTTCAATAAGTTTAAGTAACCAATTTTGTATATTGTTGATTCAATAAATTCCAGATTACCAGCCGAAAGACTTCCAATGCACCCCAAAACTTTATGCCTCCTCCTTCATGTTTGATAGTCGAAAAAGGATTCTCTTTCTTAAGATCTGTCCTGGAATTTTTGCAGACATATTTTTGTTGTTTTTTATTTCAAATTACAAAAATTACTTTCAATTGAATATATTACATTTTATTAAGAATTATGTGACGTATTTAGATGTTTTTCGGCAAAGGTCATTCTCTTAGCTCTGTTCACTGGAGATATGAATGGTTTCTTCAGTGCAACTCGGCCATTATAGTCATCCTTTTTCAGTTCTCTTCAAATTGTGGTTAAAGTCACACTTTTGCAAGATCTCAGCCACACTTTTAGCTATTTGTAAAGCTTATAGTCTTGGATTTATTTTTATAGAGCGTATTACAAAGCAAGATTCTCGAGTTGACACAGCAAACGAGCAGCCGGACCTTGGCTTGGACGTTACAATTTTAGTTGATTTGTAGTTTATGAACATTTATTGAATCAACGAATGTCTTCTATTAACAGTTTCAGCAATTTCTTTAAAATTTCTCCCTTTTCTAGGTTCGTCTCCAAAAAGCCCTCGTGTAACTGAACAGTGCGACGTTAATATTCACTCACTCCCTTGTTTAAAGATCTATGATGATTTTTCTTTCAATAATATATCGATCACTATTCTGTTGCCTGTCATGGAACCACAAAAGCTTTCAATTCTCAAATCCCAAATAAATCGTAAAAGAAGCTTATAATTGCTTAAAAACACGATTTAGTGCAATTATTTTACAATAAAAGGTCTTTATAAGCTCTATTTTGTAAGTGTACGCAGACTTTTGGCAAGGATGGTTGGTGATTATTTGGCGGTCATTCTTGTTTTTTCTTGTTAAGGGGGGAATTTTGTTGCTGTTGTTTGAATAAGGAAATTTTGAAGAATTGCTGACAAGTGTTTTGATTTTCTAAAGCGAGATTTTAATAGTAATTATAGCATAAACACGTAAGATGATCGCCTGTACTCAGACTTTCGGAGGCAAGTGTATAAAGGAGAGAGAGAGAGAGAAAATGCGCGCGACTCACATTCACTCATGAGATCTCCCAAACGATTAGACCTACAGATATGAAATTTCATGAGCATGATTCTTTTGTTAGGTAACTCTAGAAACGGGTTTTGTGATTATCGAATCCCCAGAGGGATTCAAATGGGTTAGGAGGCATTAAAGATATAAATATTCCCGCTTTTGAACTATTAAACCTATACAGGGTGGTTCCGAATTCATGGTACAAAATTTAAGGGTAGGTGCAGGATATTGTAACAATCATTTATTACAATGTAATACATGCAATAAAGAATACATAGTGTACAAGAATGTATGAGTGCGACGCGGTAAGACACAAACACAAAAAATAAGAGACGAAAGGAAAGACAAAGTGTGATTATTGAAAGCGTCCTTGACAAATGCAACGTTTAAAATAACTGTTCATAACCGTTCAGCACTTGAGCTGTGAAGTCCAGCTGCAGCACACATTGCTGTATCACCCACTAACAGTCGGAGAAGATAGTCTGCCGGATTCAAAGCTTGTACCCGCTGAAAATGGAAGAGGTATAAGCGATTTTCGTTTAACACTCTACACAAACGATCTGATGACTCACCCTTACGTGATGAGCAACAGCTTTTGCACTTGACTGATCTATCAGCCACAACGTTCTAGATGCTTTCTTTCAGGCTTGGACTGCATACAGATGTTCGTCGACTAGAATCATGTCTGGTGACATGGAACGAACGTGTTTCACGAAGTTGACGATGTAACCGCTGAAAAATTCTGTGATCCAGCATTCGTCGATCAGGAAACTGCGCGTGATTCATTCCTAGCGCAGCTCTGCCGTTACCCGTGCACGGCAATGGTAACCTGTGCTCTGCCGTTATCATATCTACATTTTTGGCATACGTCAAGTCTTCCTTCGTAGACGTAAGCATCATTGTGAATGGCGCTTTACCCTACAGAGACGCATTATGTTGAACGGCAGCTAGACATCTACTGACCCCTACTGGCAATGAAACCAACTGATAACTCCATTTATATTTTCTTTTATTTCCCCTGTTTGTGCTTCACCGCGTTACTTGCCCCTATATATGCATTCCTATACAATAAATAATTGTTACACACAATGTCCTGTATCTACCCTTAAAGTTTGTACCATGAATTAGGGACCACCCTGTATATCTGAAATAAGGTAAGCATGTTTCTTTTGTTGAATAGAAATTCGCTAAGAACGGTACTTAAGGAAATCGACTCCTAAGAGAGGGTTGCAGGGGCGTAAAAAATAAATTGACTTCAGTTTAAGAAATTCAAGCCCTTATTAAATTAAAAGGAGAGAGCTATATGAATATTTTTCAATACATATGAAAACTTAATGGTAAGACATATACCAATAACTTAAAAACAGTACATATATATTCGTACAACATCATGAAATGGGGTCAACTAATGGCTAGTAATTGTATATACATATTATAGCCAAGCAAAAGATTATTTTAATGCTGGGACATTTATTATATTTGAAAAAGAGTTCTGAATATAGGTCTTAGCGTATACCTTTAACAGATTCCATAACTTTTTAAAAGGAATTTTCTGATTTACAATACTTATCTATTAATAATAAGGACAATCGACAAGGCTTTTCTTCAAAATGAAAGAAACTGAATGAATAGCACTATAAAATAATTGATCATTAACTGTATGTAAGACATTAAACTCTAGAAAATTAAAATTATTTTTTGAAAAAAAAGAGATTATTTTGAATATTTTTTTACCTATTTTAATATTGAAAATTTAAAATTTTTTAAAATATTACGTTGATTTCATGTTTTTCTAATAACAAATAAAATTCAGTTTTCAATTTCAGAAATCTCATTTAAAAATAATTGCATTTTTTACAGAAAAAAAAATCATCTCCTTTTCGAAAACTACTCATTAAATCTAAAGATAGATTAAATAATACGAAAAATATAAAAAAAAATTCTAGAATTATGGACATTACATCAGCTGCTTGTGAAATAAGTATTTCAGTATGCTAACAATTTTATTGAAAAATACGACTCATTAAACCTAAATAAGTGCTTATGACAAATATCTCCGAAAATTTTATTTTTGAAAATAAATAAGACATTACTTTTCTTTCCTATTTCATAAAATTGTTTTTTTATTTCTTAATAATTAGAATTTTAAATCTTATACGAAGATAACGAAGGATTTTTATAAAGAAAATGCTTATATCTTTTAAGTCATTATAAATTATTACTTACAATTTCACAGAATTCTTTTTAAATCACATGACAAATCACAACTCTTTCAAAATAAGAGTTCTTTCTCATATAAAATAAATTTGATTAAATCAGAGTGGCTCACATAAGGCAGCAACACGTTTCAGAATTAAAACCCCGTCCCTCATAAACCAACAGATTTTTAATTTTTAGCATAACGATTACGCTTCTTAGCGCGTTTGTTCTACGTGTTTTTTAAAAATTATAACCCTCCCAACGTATAAAAAAATCCTGTATATATCCACTGCAGTACTTCGCAAACTTTCCATATTTACGACCCAATTTTCAATTATAATTTTCATTGCGACCCCTTCATACAATAACAATGTATTCAATTCCATATTAATAATGTAATGCAAAACTAAATACGACTTTAATTATAAACAGTACAAATTATCAAGATGCGTAATTAATTTTGTATATGATAAGTCCATGAAGTCACTAGTAATTATTAAACTTGTTTTTAACTTATCATTGACGAATTAATGATCAAATACATTGTGCGCACAGTACTGTGATACATTTATAAGTATATTATAGTACAAAAATTTGAATTTTATTTTTTATTACGTCAGAATGTATTTAGCTTTGCTTCCTTTCAGTAAATTAATAATTTCGACATGCTCGCGCACCCCTGGTAGGATTATCATGCACCCCTAGGGGGTAGGGGGGCGCCCCACAGTTTGAGAAACGTTAATCCATTGGATAAACTCCTTAACTGTTGAGAGAGTGAATATTAACGTCGCACTGTTCAGCTACGCGAGGGCTTTTGGCGACGGACCTCGTAATTTTGAACCATGGTCAAGTGACGAAGACGACTCCTGAGCTGGCACCCCCTCTTCTAACTACCACATCACACCAATGGGAGGACGTTTAAGCTCTCGACAGATTTAACATGCATTTCTCCCCTACATGGCGGGTCTTTTGTGGTACTGGGCTCGAACTCGTGACATGCCACCCACAATCTGATATTTTGACCACTAGGCTACCGCGACCTTCCTTAACTGTCAAGGAAAAGGTACGAAATTCATCCCCTAGTGCAAGGGTGGCGAACCTTTATGGATCCGCGTGCCATTTTTTCTGAAGAAATGTCTAATGAGATAGACGTGCCATCAAATAATTTTGGAGTGATTATTGGGGAAATAACAAAACTAAATACTAACAACTCAAAAATCTTTATTTACTGCGTTAAAATACATTTGTATTGTACATTGTCTTGTAGTAAATGTTTTCCTTATACATGTTATTCAAATTAAAGTAACAGTGTGATTTCTGCTACTACAGATTAGATAACAAATAACTTATAATAGAATTGTAAGACAATAACAAACGAGTGGGCTCCCACCGTCCCTCGCACCGCGACTGATCACTCTAGTTTTTTCGTAGTACTTCATAGCGAGCTTTGTTATTTTGAACTAAAATGCAAACCGTTTTCATCGGTGGCGTGCCCAAAATATTGTGTCGCGTGCCATCAATGGTACGCGTGCCCTTGGTTCGCCATCCTTGCTCTAGTGCCACCGTTTTTCCCCACAGGCTCACGTTGTTATGCGATTTACTGGAGGAAAAGTAAAGGCGTGTTTTTCCACCTAAAAATTGTTTACTTTCACTTTAAAAATGAAAGAAAAAAAAAGAAAAAAAGGTTTCAGTAATAAAATGAAAATAAAATATTTTAAATCTCTAGAGTTACAATATAATAAAAAAAAAATCATAACTTATCTCCTCTGTGATATATCCTGAAACATGGTTGAACACATAAACCAGCATCGCATTCAGTGCATTCGTACAAAAAATTAAAAAATCTATTACACACAGTAAGCGAAAGTGACAGCAAATGAAGAATAGAAAAAAGTACACTCAAACAAAAAAGAAACAAGAAAAACTGCTTAGCATGGCTTATATACACGTCCACGGCACTTAAGGGGTTAAATTAAATTATTTACTTATGTTTAAATGGACATTAATGTTAATATATATATATACACAGTCGGACCTCTACATAACGAAGTCGCTAAATCCCGGAAAAAAGTTCGTTATATTGAAAATTCGTTGTATAGAGGTTCATCTTTTAATATACTTTATAAACCACATAAAACAAATTTTAAATTCATAAACACTGTGTATTAAAAAAAAGTAATTATTCACACCTTTTTTAAAATTAGTTTATGTTTATTTTATATATATCTTATCCATATAAAAAGAAAACAAAGAAAGAAAAACAGCAAGGAAAACAAGAAAAAGTGTCGAAGAATACGCAGTATTTTTAATATTAATAAAATAATTTTATATTAAAATTAACAAATTTTAAGGACATTTTCTATTTTAAAACACTCAAGTAATATTAAACGTACGTTATTTTATAACTAGGACACGGAACAACTCCACTGAGGGTGAAAGGTTATATTGAAGATGTTTCTAGTGAACTGGACAATGGGGGTTAAACGTTGCACTTCTTGGATGAAACGTTCAGAACTCTATTACTCTTGGCGAGTTAGGATCTAATAAAACCAGTTCAAAATTTATGACCACCATAAAATGTGTTAAAAGAGAAAACTGGAAATGTCCAGAAATACTTTAAAAATAGGGAGGGAAAAAAATGAATCACAAAAGAAAAAGTTCGTTACATAGAAAATGCACTTCGCTATAGAAAGGTTATTTTACAAAGAAAATCATGAAATGTTCAAGGTTCCAGTTCACTTTATAGAAAAATTCGCAATATAGAGGTTCATTATATGGAGATTCGACTGTATATATATATATATATATATATATATA
>BMAV01026562.1:82218-110381 GCA_019973955.1 Trichonephila inaurata madagascariensis | reverse complement strand
TTTGTTTTATTTATTTTTTTCCCTTCGTTTTTTGTTGAGCAAGAGGTGAAAGGGACGCATGACCTTTGACACTGTCGAAATGGGGTGAGGAATCAAATCATTAGGATCAAAATAGGTCTAAGTAGCAGTAGGGTGAAACGCGAACGCAAAGAAGCCGCGAGGAAGAGGGTCAAAGGGACGCATGGCCTTTGACAATGCAGTTAAGGACATGATCGGGAAATGTCGCGAGTGGCAGCAACCTAATCAAACAGAAAAGTTTGATATATAACTGCTTTAAAATAGTCCCTTATTGAACAAAAAGTAATCCTTATTAAATAAAAATAATCTCTATTGAAATAAATAATCCCTATTTGAATCGGATATTGCTCACTATTTCATTGGTTTTAATTTTATTTTCTCGGAACCCTAATTTTTTTTTTGCTAAAATAAAAGTAGCCTAAGTTACTCCTTATAACATTGGCTATCAGCCAGTGAAAATTCCGTCAAAATTGGTCCAGCCGTTTCAGAGATTAGCCGGAACAAACAGACAGACAGACAAAAATTTTAAAAACTGATTTTTTCATTTTAAGTACCGTATATACTTTTAAATGTATTTAGTAAAAAGCTGTTAATTCCAAATTAGAAACAGGCGCCTCATTTTTATTTATATGTATAGATTGAAATGTATGGTAACTAAATGTTTTGTATAATTTGTCGGTATTATGTAAGTATTTATGATTATATATATATATAATATATATATATATATATATATATATATAAAGGAGAAAAGCGACTCTCTTACTCATCACGATATCTCCAAAACTATTAGACCTACAGACTTGAAGCTTGGTAGGTACGTTTCTGTTATAGAGTTAAGATCCACTAAGAACGGATTTTGAGAAAATTGACCCCAAGGGGTGTTGCGAGTGGGTTTAAGGGGCGATATAGATAAATATTTCCGATTTTGAACAGTTAGACCTACAAACTTGAAATTCGATAGTCCCATTCCTTTCATGGAGTAGTGGTCCGCTACAAAAGGTGTTATGCGAAAATTGACTCCTAGGGGGCGTTGCAGGGATATGAAGAGGCTTTATAGATAAATATTCCCGTTTTTGAACGATTAGACCTACAAACTTGAGATTTGGTAGACACGTTCCTATCGTGGAGTAAAGATCCACTAAGAGCAGATTTTGAGAAAACCGACCCCCATAGGGCGTTGCGTGGGCTTAAGGGGTGTTATAGATAAATATATTCCTTTTACTGACTATTAGACCTACAGATTTGAAATTTGGTAGGCTGAGATCCGCTACAGAGAGAGAGAGAGACCTTTGTAGTGGATCTCATTCAAAAGGGGTTTCGCGAAAACGGATCCCCAAGGGACGATTCAAAGGCTCAAGGGGCGTTATACATAAATACATTCCCGCTTTTGGACTATTAGACCTACAGGGTTGAAATTTGTTAGGCCCGTTCCTTTCATGAGAATCGAACCGAAAGGTTGTTGGAGGGCTTAAGAAAAACTTTACCATGTTTGGACTTTTAGACCTACAGAGTTGAAATTTGGTAGACTCGTTCTTGGTATGGATTAATGATCCATTGCAAAAGACGCTTTTTGCGAAAATTTACTCCCAAGGGGCGTTATAGATAAATATTCCCGTTTTTGAAGTTAGATCTACGTAGAAATTTTGTAAGCATGTTTCTTTTGTTAAATATAGATCCGCTAAAAACGGATTTTACGGAAATTAACTCCTATGGGAGGGGGGGGGGGGGTTGAGTGAGTTTTTTTTAAAAAAAAAAAGATTCCATTGTCGAACTACTACTTAACGTAATGAAATTTTGTATGCAAGTCACTTTTGTTTAATGGAAATTCCCCAAGAAACAATTTTACGAAAATCGACTCCTATGAGAGAGTGGAGATTTTTTGCAGTGTATTGATAAATTCTCGTTTTTGGACTACTAGACCTACAGTAATGAAATTTGGTATGTATGTGTCCTTTGTTGAATTGAAATTCGCTAAGAACTAATCTAACGAAAATCGACTCTCAAAGGTAGGTACTGGAGCTTAATGATAAAAAAAAAAAAAAATTGTTTTTGAACTATATATATATGAGTTAGACTTGAATTTTGGTAAGCATGTTTATTTTATTGATTAGAGAGATCCACCAAAAATGGGTTTCACGAAAAATCACTTGGGGAAGGGATTACGAGAGCGTAAAAAATAATTATATTTCAGTTTTAGAAATTATTATTTAGAAGTTCTGTCCTTTTCAAATCAAAAGGCGAGATTTATAAGAATATTTTTCAATACAATCGAATTCTTAATGCAAAGATATATAGTTAAGGGAATATTTCTCCCGAACCTTAACTGGAAAGCTAAGAACTGAAGGAGGGAGGGCTCTGGAAATAGTGGGAGGGGGCGTAGCAATTTGAAGTGCCTACGGTGCCGGGCAGTTTAAAAGCGCCCCTGCATAAACCTTTCTAAACAGTTTCCTTTTGAGAGCCTTCTTACTTCCGTGTGAAGTATAAGTTTCACATGGTCTTCATTTTGTTCACAAAATAACTTGAGGAGGCGTTCACATTTGGTATTAGCTTTAATAGCATTGATACACTTTATAACTAAATTAAGTATTTCATTTAGAACAGGTGAGAAATGTTTTTAGCTACCAGGCTTTCTCTGTGAATGACACGATACACAAGAACCATATTTGGATTCTCATCTTTCATCTATTTTAAGCAACCATTTCTCTCTTTCCCATCATATTAGGAGCACCATCTGAAGCACAAGATGTTAAATTTTTCATTGGTATATTATTGGCATCTAAGTACGTTTTTAGTTTATTATAAATATCTTTGGATGTGGTACTTTCTAATGATTTACAAAATAACATTTCTTCACCAAAATCACATTTATTAACATATCTTAGTAAGTTATAAGTACGGTCTCATTGTCTCTCAATGTTGATTCATCCAATTGTACCGAAAATTTTCTTTTTATTAGCTTTTCAACAAATTACATTTCAATATCCTCACTCATTTCATCTATTCTTCTGCTAACAGTACTGTTACTTAGTGGCATAGTTTTAACGTCTATGTCATATTTTACCTGAACCATTTTAAGAAACACTGATATCGATGGTTTTATTAAATTCTACCCCATAGTGTGACTTTTTCCAGATTTAGCGATGAGTAGTGAAATATAATAATTAACCTCAAGAGTACGATTTGCAGTTGCATTATAAGCAGTAAATAGAGATGTCAATGTTTTTCTTTTTTCAAAATTATTTTTTAAGTTTTTGAAGTAATTTAAATCTGAATTAATATGTGCAATTTGTTTTGCCTTCAAATGCGTTTCAAGACGCGACCACGTTTCATTGATTCGTTGAACAAATATTGTTGGCATAAAATACAAAAAGGTAACCTTTAATCGTAATTAGCGGGTCTGAAACCAAATTTTAAATATTCCTTCGAATACCGACGAACTTTCTTCTTACTTGCACCACTCATTTCATTGTAGATTAAAATAAGAAGAAAAATTAAGAACTTAATATGAACTGAAGTAAACGTAGATTAAAGATGTATATTAAAATACCCCCTTCCTTCCGAAATGTAAAATGCCACCCATCTCCCCAAAGTACTAAAATTATTATTAAAAAAGATAAAAGTTTGTTCATAAATACACACCTATAAAACTTAAATAGTTCTTGCGAAGAAAAAGGCAGCATAAATGTATATATATAAATGTTTATTAAAAACTAAAACACAAAAATAAAACTCTTTCTTTTGTATTGGGTACCTGATAGTTTTCTACTCTCCCTCAGACATCCTAAAATTTTCAAAAAAATATATTTAAATTAAGTAGGGGAAAGTATAAATATAATTGATAGAGTGTTTTGCTTTTTCATACTCACAAAAAAATTTAAATTCATCAAAAGGTGACCCATTTGAATTAAAAATCGGTAAGTTTTGAGATTTTCCAAAATCTCATAGTAAATTTAAAACAAAGAATATAAAAATCCGAACTTTTTTACTTTCGTTGAAACACTGTATTTATTTATGTTTAATATATTTATAGAATTGATAACTATGTGGGTTAGGACATTCTAATAAAGTATATTTTTCAAAATTAAAATTAGAAAATCTGAATTTAACTTTTTTTCTCCGACAAACCCTCATATACATCTTTACATAGAACGCATAAAACAAAGAATGGATTAACATAAAATTTAATTAAAAAAAAATGTTCTACTAATACAACATTTCCCACAGAAAAGATAATTTCCGTTAATCTAACTCTGCAAATTAATAATCACTAAAATTAACACCAATAAAAAATACTCAAAAAATAGACTACAGTATATAAAATAATAATAATAAATGCATTATATATTTCCCAGTCAAATAAAATTGTCTTTTAGCTTCCTCAAAAATGTCATTTCGAAATATTTTTAATAACATTACTAAATTTACCTCTCTTTGGTAGATCAAAACAGAAGAAAATAATGAAATAACTCATCTATTGCTGACCTAATTCACAAATTTTAAATATTCTGATAACATTTTTAAGAAATGCCTTTTCCACAGCACATTTACTTATAAGAATACAATTTCCAAATAATATTACAAAAATTTTCTAGATGTTAAAAGAAAAAAGAGAGAAAAAAAACCCCTCTAAAAACACATCTGTTTTATTAACTTAACATAATGATTTAGAAAAATGAACCATGATTGATTATTTGTGAAAAAAAATTCAAAATTTACAATAAATGAGACAAATGCACCACATTTTTTTTTTTTTTTTTAATTTTGAGAACAGTAATGAAGGTTGTGCCATGTCTCGTTCCAGAAGTGGATGTTCTCTTATGAAAAAAATTTCGCGTCAACAATATTATTTCAATTTGATCTAAAAATAAAATTTTACAATCCATATACTCTTAACCATAGCTCTATGGAAACATATATATAAAATATTTTTACTGATATTTAGAATAACCTAGTTTTCTTTTAACTCAATAAATTGAATTATTTTATAATTAGCTATATATTACTAATAAATAAATCATTTACACTCTAAATGAGTCTTCTTTCAAATTGCCCTCCCTTAAGAATCAAAATGCCCCCTTCTGGGGCTTGGGCCCCACGTTGAGAAACACTGTGTGACTTAGACTATGTCATACTAACAACGCATATACTTTAGTGTGGCAGTAAGGTACTTTTCATTTGATGCTAAAGCTTAAACTTTTAAAAAATCAGATAAAAACGTTTTAATACTATTGTACAGTACTTGGCTAAAAAGTGGGGGGGGGGGGCGATGTGAATGTAAATTTGAAAATCTGTGATGATGAAAGAAATTTTATACCTTATAAAATTGCATAAGTTAGTTCACATTGTTATTGTCATAAAATGTAGCAGTTGCGAGCAGCTAATAATTTCGAAGTAATATCTACAATTATATACAGTTTTAAGAAGAATGTGTTAGAATATTTTTTTATATTATTAATTTTCATCAGAAGTAGGGAAATACAGTTGCAATCATTGAGACAGAATTTTAAACTGTTTAGTTTTTATTTAATCTTAGAAAAATTGAACTGACATCTTTGAGGAAAATATGTGGTCTGAGTAACTTCTTGAAAAATCGTGAAATCTTTAAAGCGGCTATTTCTTTTTCAGAGAACAGTTTTATTTGCAGGATTTTTTCTCTTATGTATACAATGTTTTTGATATTCCAAGTTTAAAATAAAGATGAGACCTTTCTCAGGCTTTGTTTTTTTATTATTTGATCAGTTCTATAGTTGGATGTTTTGACATATTAAGCAGTATATATTCACTTTGCTATACCAGCCTTAAGTTTGAAAATAAATTTGTGAGATTTAATTACATTGATAGCTTCTAACATGAGTTTTATATAGTTTTTAACAGGTTTCCTGAAGACTTTGATATTCTAATGTTCTAATATTTTTAAAAATAAATATTTACATCTTTTAAATTTTTAAGGGGTTCCGGCACTTCCATAGGAGCCCATGTTAAATTACGTAAGTTTATGTACCTTTTTCTCAGAAACTTCTAGCTACTAATAGATGATATTTTCACAGTAGGTTATATGTACTATCAATAAAACTTTAATGGAGGGTTTTGTCTTTTTGCTAAAAATTAAAATAATTATGAATTTTTTAAAAAATGCCAATTTTTATCCTTAAAGTTTAGTTTAAAAATACATTATCTAAAACAGTTCGCAAGATATATTTTATTCCCTCCATTAAAATGTGTAAACATGTTGAAAGTATGCTCACTGAAATTTTGAGAATCCTACATTAATTAGTTTTTGAGA
Source organism: Trichonephila inaurata madagascariensis (assembly GCA_019973955.1). Classification (NCBI taxonomy): domain Eukaryota; kingdom Metazoa; phylum Arthropoda; class Arachnida; order Araneae; family Nephilidae; genus Trichonephila; species Trichonephila inaurata. Next base: position 104,077 of record BMAV01026562.1, on the reverse strand, counting down.
GAAAGGTCCATAAAGAGAAAAAAATATTGCATTTTGAGAAAACAGGCTTTAAAGCAAAAATTTGTAATTTATCAATGAGAGTGCCTTACTTTTAAAAAATAAATAAAAACACTTCTAATTATCGCATTTCTATTTATCATATATCATTTTAAGCAGAAATGTTTGAACTTTTAAAAAATGTAAAAAAGTCAAAATCGTTTATTTTTCAAAAATTCATGTGCCGGACCTCCTTAATATATATTGCTTTTTATTTACAATTCCTTTTAGTGCTCATTTGTATGTTTGTGCTCTATTTTAGTGCTTTATTCTCTTTGTGTTTCTTTCTTGTTTTTTTTTTTTTTTTATAATTCTCCAGTTGCATTTAGTAGTATTCTTATGACTCTTTATGTTTGTCTTAAGTTACACACTCTAATTGGAGATTTTTTTTCTCTGTAGTGAGCATTTACTGTAATTAAATATTTTGTTTTCTCTTTTTAAACCCATTTACCTTAACATATATCAGTGAGCAACTCCAAATTTCAAGTCCCAGTTTACAAACAGATGTTTGAAAGTACTTATTCCGTTTTTAGACTTCTAAAAGAGATGAAATGCTGTATTTCTTCCTACTTATCAAATATTTGAATATCTTATTATTGTTAATTGTTTTCACAAACTCATTTTATGTCTGTAAAAATAATTTTTAGTTATTTAATTTGTTTATAATATCAAAGTGTCTGTTATTTTTTTGCAGTATACTGTATAAAAAAATTGTTCTTTTTATGTGTGAAAGTTTTAAGCTTCTTATTTAAAAAAAAATATTTAATGACAAAAACTATGTCATTAAATTATTTTGCTTTGAAATTTTTGTTCGATTTATAACCATAAAATCCACTTTATATGTCTTCCATCTTACTACTGGAAAATTTCATTAACTTAGGAAGAGACTTGTAATTCAATATATATAAAAAAGGAAACATTTTGTGTGTGCAAACTGCTGTTTAATTCTCAAAAACATATTCTCTTTCATTTCTTTCAATGAATATCTAAGAGAAAGCGTAAAATATGTTAAAAGGCTTTTTTTCAGGGGTGAAGAGAGAAATCCAATTTATGCTAAAAGTGTAAATGTTCATTTTCTTACAGGCATATTCTGGGGATTTTATGTTAAATATGTTTCTACTTATTCGAAAAAGAAATTGATTTTTAAGCATTTTGTACAATATTAGGATGTTCATACCTGTGTAACCTAGTTCAAATTATTTTGTACACTCACCTAAAATAACAGTGTTGAATGATAGATGGAATTAAAGTTTCTCTGCATCATTAATCAATATTCTTTTGATTTGCATATTTTTATGCAAAGCATCTTGAAAAAAATTATTGCTATCATATTTTTTTTTGTTGCTTAGAGCACATTATTCTTATATGATAGCTATCCTTAAAATACAAAATTTCGGTTTTGGAACTATTATATTTTGAGAAAACTGTTTAAGGTATATATTTATATTCTCCTTTAATTCCGTTAACTGAAACCATTATTACTTAAAAATTCTACTTAAAACTGTATATAATATTTCAATTTAAAAGCAGTTTTACATTTTATTTTCAAACTGTCTGTTTTGAGGTCTTCCATATATAGACTGTAAGAAACAGCTTTCTTAAATAACGAAAAAGTCAGCTTAGTTGTTTATAAGTATATTATTTTACAAATCAAAAATAATTTATTCCTTCCTCAAAACTATTTAGTTTTAAAGTTTCTGAGACGAAATTTCATGGTATTAGAAATTTTTAAAAAGAAGTTCATTGCAAGGGTTTATTCTTGACTTAAATTGTTCAAGGTCTTAATTTATCTGAAAACAACAAATATAATGATGCAAATGTACATATAAGCATGAACAAAATAGAAGATTTCAGTGCTACTTAAGGGCTATTTATTCATTTAAGACTTATTTTGAGTATATCTATGGATATAGTACATTCTTAGATATATAGTGTAGACTTATTTTTGGGATAATATATATTTTCAGCAAATGATGCATATTTCTGAATAGATGAAATTACGCCTTTTAGCAATGTGATGAAGGATTAATCAAAATTAAAAGCAATAATGCTATAAACGAAAGTGCATTAAAGAATTGTAATTTTTTATTATTAATTTTTTGTACTGAATTTATATTGATAACATAGATTTTGTACTTCTTGGTACTTTGAAGAGCAGTGATACCTTGTCTTATAAAAGTGTTAAAATGAGGGATTTTTTAAGAATAGGAAAGTGATACACAAACTTGTTCTGCAATAAAACATTTAAAGACATTTAAATTTTATATCTGAAGATTCACAAGCGAAAGTCGAATGCTTGAAAAAGTTATTTTAAGATATTGTAAACATATAAATTTCTTATGTTATTACTAAGCCAAGTGTCCTTGAGTTAAAAATTTAAAATGCAAATTTTTAGAAGTACAATAAAAATCAATTTCTTCATTATTAATCTCTTCTAATATAGAAATATTTATATTTAATTAGAATGTTTGAATTCGATAGCATTTTTTTTAACTTTTTTACTTGTATTATTTACAGATATTTTCTGTTATTTAAACTAAATATACTTTCTTTCTGTATTTGAAAGGTAAGTAGAAAGATTGCATGTGTGTAAGCTGGGTTTATTATAATCCCTGTAAATCTTTCCTAGAGTTTTTCATTTATCTGTATCTTTGAGGGCTTCAAATGGATTGATTGTAGTACAAAATGTGTATGTTCCCCCTGTATTAATGAAATAATATTTTATATATGTAATTTATTCTCTATTGTTTTGTAAATTTCACTTTTTTATTTTTTTTTGTTCACTTTTTAATTTTTTTTTCCTTTTTTATTTTAATCTGATTTATTTTTCTTTTTTATAATTATCATACTACAGTTAATTTTATTCTTTACCAATGTTTGCATTTTTATATTTTTGTAATTAACTAGATATTTTATTATAGACTCATGTTATGACTAATCACATTATCAAATGTCAAATATTTTGCTACAAGACATATTTTTTTATCATGTAGTAAATTTATTAAGAAAAAACTGACTGGAGTGGGGAGTTAAAGTACTCAGATTTCAACAATACTGAATAATTATGCCAAATAAATTTAACTGTAAGCACTTTGTGATTTTCATAAATATCAAATATTGATAAGAAGTTATTGCTCATATTACCTTTATATAAATATATAGTCATTATGATAATAATGTTGCCTCTTCATTGCTCATTTTCTTTTGCAATCAAAAAATATTTCATTTGGACTCTAATTATCTTTTGAAATGCTATTTATTTCATTTTTTCCAATATTAATAAAATGTACTTTTCTTTTTTTACTTTTGTTACTTGAGAATGTTATTTTTACTCAACAAAATGTTACATTAAACTCAGAGATGCAATACTCATTTATTAAATATGTTTCATAAGTAAACTCATTTAAGATATCTGAACATGTTGGTATGATCAAAAATCACACATTAATTTTAATATGATGTATATTTTCGGAATAATTCCAAAAAAAAAAAGAAAAAGGTTCTAACCTTTCAATTACTGAAAGTAAACATTTAAGTTTTTGGATGTGGGCTTTAAGTTGTTCCTATAACATTCAAAAATGAATTGAAAGTATGGTATATCTTACCTCATATATATATATATATTCACAATTTTCCCATTAATGAATAAAAAGAAACACATAACTTATAAATGTTGATAATTTTAAGATATTCATATGAACATTTTTCACATGAATACGGTACATAAAACTTCAAATGACTTCATGTAATTATTTTTTAATTTTTGTTTTTGGAGAAAAAAAATTGCCTTCGACATGTTTGGATAACTTAAAGAATCATAAGTTAATTAAGTGAAATATATACTAAATATGTGATATTTTATGCTAAACATACATCATATTATTGATGTTAAGTTTTAAAATATTGCATTTCTGAGTTGTCTTTGTGTGTGTGTGAAATTTCATATCCTTTATATCTGTATTTCTGTTTATATATTGTTACTCCTTTACATGTATATACTAAAATGACTTCTGATATTTGCTCAATAAGGTTTTTTGCTGCTTTATATTACTATTTTTGGGAATTCTTCAGGGGGAGGGGGAGATTAGGAATACATCTTGGTATTAAATAGTTGAATGTATTAAAGTATGAATGTAAATGAATTTATTTTGAAAGTGGAGATATATTATTTTAGAATTCATAAAGTTTCCACGAAAATGCTGTCAGGAATAAATCCAAAGTATTAACATTAAATGTATATAGGGAGGCTATATAGTTAAACTTTCTATAAACATCATCCTACGATTAAAACAAGTGAGCAGGTTGTCACCGAATTTGGTATATGAACTAACTACATAACATGGGCTCAATGATTTTTTTTATAAAAAAAAGTTTAAAAATATCCCCTAGGTGGCGCGTTGCGTGGAAACCAGCAAATTTACCTAAGAAAAGGACTCGCATGGAATACATAAGCAATTTGAACATTCATTGACTAGTTCTTAGTCGTCATGTCATCAAACCACATTAAATAAGGGTATAGCAATTTATAGCAGTATGCTTGTGCTGAATGGAAAAAAGTACTCCAGTTTTCAAAAACAGGTACAGATTATAATCTGAATATCACAAGTGGAACAAATGCGTGTTCAGGACAAGGACGTCTTAAGACTTGTTGAATCCCCGAGCCTCTACTTAAAAGTAGGCTCTAAGCCACACACTTACACAATGTAGGCCCCACCAATGACCGTTAAAAGTATATTGTACATAGTATACATTGTCAAATACTCGTACAAATAGTAAATCGAAACAAACAAATGTGCATGATTTAGAATCGCACAAATCGACTCGACGGATTGCCGCTCTTTGACTTAATGAGTAAAGATGGTGTATGGTGGTAGGCATAGACCTATACATTGACGACAGTCATCACATAATACAGTCTTGTCTCTGTTGCCAGTTGACATATAGTCCGAAATTCCCAGTTTTTCTGAGAATACAACTAGAAATAACTTTTGATCGTTAAAATTCTAGTCATGATTTTATTAAGACTTGAGTCGAGAACGAGACAAGGCCCCCACTGAAGCCGAGGCCCTGGCCCATGCCTTAAGACGTCCCTGGTTCAGGGTGAGTCAATCAAAGTTTCTCAGCTTTTAAATGCGATGGATAGTGTGTGATAAATAAAATGTCATAATTGGTTTGTTGTAGTATTTTGTTCATGAAGTGCAATAGACGTAGCCGATGTCGCAATATCTTCTCCATAATCAGAAAAAATAGTTTTAAAAGTTAAATCCCGAAATTTTTTTAGAACCGATGGCATTCTATGATTTTCTTGATTTTACTTTTTGCTGTTTATAAATCTTGTTCTGAAGTAACTAAATTGTTTATGCATTTCGTGTGGGTCATTTCGTTTGTGAAATTTGTAGCTTTTCCTTGCTACTTAGTCGATGTTTTAACTTTTTTTTTTAATTCCTTGATTGCATCTTGTGTATAGGGCATATATCGATGGATATCTACTCACTCGTTTTAGTTTTAAGATGATGTTTGTAACGAAAGCTTAATTACAACATCTTGTATTATAATTCTTAATAATTTTAACATTATTATATTCCAGTAAAGAATTATGAGCTTTCGAAAATGCTGTTTCATTATTTGTGCATATTAGAAATTTTCTAAAAGAATATTTTAAATGCGTATCTCTTAAGTGCAAAACCAGTTGTATTGATTTTTGAATTTTATCTTAAACATTTCATCTACTTTATATAAATATCTCCATTAAAATTTAAAAGCACTTTATCATGCGATGTGTGTTTACAAAAAGTGTTCAATCTAGTAATTAAAAATGCTCCAGTTCAGATATAACAATCATTTATTAATCTTCGAAGTAGCCTCTTGGACCGCTACTCACTTCTCTCAACCATTCTGCCATTGTCAAGTTGGTGAACGCATATTTTGAGATGGCGCACAGCTAGCCTGATACATTGTGAAAGATATCTTTTCTGGATTGAAATTGGACCAGAAATTCTGATTCCTTGTTCCTTGGAATCACCAAACATTACACAAAATGTAATGTACTAGCATTGTTCAGAAAAAGAATCTTTTTTGTCATTTTTTTCCCCCTTCTAGAAATGAAATTCGATGATGCTGACTTACATTTGCAAACTCATCGGTAAGTCTGCCTATAACTGACAACTTCTGTTGGTAGAAAAAAAAAATGGCGGATGCGCATTAGGGCCGTGTACGTACTATCCAGTAGCGCACACAGGAATTTTTCAAAGGGGGAGGGTCCGGGGTCGAAAGTTCACCATTCTTGTATCAGTCTCCCTTTCATTTTGTCGATTTTCGGGAACAAAACACAATAAAAAACTAATTATTGAATAAATAATTAGCATTAATAAAATTAATCATTAATAACAAATATTTAATTAAATTTAACGTACTATATACTTAGAATTATAGTCAATCCGAAAAAAGTTAAGGCCCCTCCCCCTTGTGTGCGCCACTGGTACTATCACTTAACAAAGCTTTCCTAGCTTAAGGTATCCGACTACGTTCGGAACCGTGATTCTAAAAAAGCGCATAAATGGATAATTTTCATGATATTTAGGGCCACTTAGATTAGAATACACGTATAAAATTGTTTTAAGGACATTATGACAAAAAAAAAAAATTATTTAAATACAATATTTTGGCAAAAAATTAACTTAGAATAACCTTTTTTCAAAACGTTCTCCTTTTATAAAAAATGCTTCTATAATAATAATAATATTTTGCTTAGATAAAGTAAAGAATTCTCTAGAGAGTCCCAACTAAGAGTTTTGAAAAATTCATATTATTTTCAGAGTTATCACCAATTGAAATAATTATCGGCGTTTTTTTCTTAAAATTTCTCCCCTCTGTTGTAGTAAAATATGGATAAATCCACTTCTAAGTTATATGTTTCAAAAATTCTAGTTGAGCCTCTGTAGAGAGGTCTGAGCTATATACAGGCAAAATATTATTTTAATAGAAGCCTTTTTCACTAAAGGAGAATATTTTGAAAATGGGTCATTCTATGTTCATTTTTTTTGTCAAAATATTTTACTTAAATAATTTTTTATTGTAATAATATTCTTAAAACAATTTTATATACGTATAATCTGAGTGACACTAAATATTATCCATTTATACGCTTTTGCAAAATCACGGTTCCGAATGTAGTTGGATACCTTAATTTTCTTAAGCACGAAAAACTATGGTTGAAAAACTTTTAGACACACCTTGTATTTGTATTTATCATCAAGCTTTTATTGGGTCTATAAAATGATAAAACTCATCATTTTTGAATGAGTGTTAAAATGTGCCTGATAAATATTTACAAAAAGTATCATCTCTTACTAATTATTGCTGTTTTTATGAAACAATTTCTTTATTGTTCCTTGAATTACTAAAGAGATTTTCAAATATAATAAAAAAATATTAAATGGTATTCGAAGTTCTATTCAAATATATATTAAAAACTGATTTTTTAATGAATTTGTGGTGCTATATGTTAAATTAATCACTTGTTTAAGAACATTTTCTGGATATCAATAATAAATTATGTTATATATAAATTTAGTTGTGTGTGCCAAAAATTATCCAGTTGATTTTGTACATCGAATAAAAACAGTAAATTTAAGAAACTGTAGAAGTGCTTTGCTTTGAAAATTTCTGATGTATTGTTAATATAAAAAAGCTTAACACAGTAATGTGTGTGCGTGCTATCCAATGTGGTTAATATCATAGTCTGTAACATTTGACAAATATATAACCATTGATTGTGCTGTTAGATGATGCATCCGATATTTAAGATCTGATTTTATAGATATAGAAAAGAACTTAATGAGTTTTTGAAAGGTTTATCTCTTTCACATACTTAAATGATGCATAACTCTTGAACTTGTAAGTGCTTTGATTTGCTGACTTGTTCACATTTCAGTTACCTGAAGTATGTGTTTTGATATGTCACATGCCATGTTTCTCACAAAGCAATAGTTACTATTTAAATTTTAGATCAAATTGCTTATACATCTTCTATAAATAACATTCTATGTGATCTTTGAATTGTTTCAATAGATTTTATTAGCCTTAGATATATGAACTGTTACTGGATAATATTCAAATTATAGTTTTTTAGCTTTATAGAGCAGAATGAACGTACTTTGATGAACTTCTTTCAATTACTACTATAATTTTTTAAATAAAGATATCTCATGTCAAGGTAGTTTTATTAGTGATAATCTGATGTATTGAAGTATATTTTTAAAAAACTGTTGCCATAGGAAGAAGCTGTTATATTGTTCAGATTTTATTTCTGTTAGTGTCTACTGTGAAGACTATTTCTTTTTTATAGCTATGATATAATGAGTTATTTTCATTCACATATACTAAGAATTAAGGAAATGTATTGTGATATAGTTCGAGTGTTTTCATTGATCGTGGACCTTATATTGTTGTTCATATAAATAATTGTTTCAATATATCAATTCAAAATGAAAATTTTAATTTTAATTTAAAAAATCGTTATAAGGCCATATGATGATATCAAACCCCAAAAGCATTTATGATGTGGAAAATTGGATTACTTCTTCAAAATAAATGTTTTAATTGTGGCCTTAAGCTCATGGTTATTTTCTTCTAGGGAGAAAAATGTGCTTTTAGAGAATATATTTTTTATTTCTAACATAATGCTATATTTTCAAAGTTTCTTAAAGTTATCTCATGTATAGTGAAATTATTTTTGAATTATATTTTTAATGCATTTATTTGTGAAACTTTTTATATAGAAAACTATTACTAAATATCCGTCCATTGGAATTTATTTAGTAACTCATAATAACCAAATATTTTATTTAAACTATATCATTATTTAACATATTAATTTTTGAGATATTCAGTATTTCATTCTCATTTTATTTATTTTAGACACTTTATCATTCAGTGTGTTGGCTTCCAGTATATGCATTACATTTTAAGTAATTTTTGAGAAATATTTTATCGAAATAACCGTAATCTACCCATTTCAATTATATTGAAAGGTATTGGGAGTTTAATTTTAACTAAGACCCTTACTAATTTTTTCCAAATGTTTTTGGAACTAATAATTGGATTCAAAGGAAATTAATACGCTATGTAGACTATTATACATATATTTGCAAAATTTAATTTTGCAAAAAAAAAAAAAAATAAGTAAGTAAAATGATTAGATCTCATAATGAGAAAATTATTTTTAAAAGTTACTTAATTATTTCATTATCATCATAATTTAGTTGATTTTAAAAAATTTATAATCAAATTTCTTGGAAACATATCAGTTAGGATCATTAAAATATTTTCTATGTTTTAAAGGATTTCCTTCAATGTAAAGATTATGTGTGTATTAATGATGAATAGCTGTATTGCTGTCTTTTTTTATCTGAAGTTGCTGTAGTTAAATTACCTTGTGTTCAAAGTTATTACATTTCTGAAAATGATTGAAAAATTATCAATTGTTTTATGAGTATTTGCTCTTTTATTTTATGTATTTCAACAATAATATCTAACATTGTCATGTATTATGTATTAATGTTTTAATTTAAAAGAAAAGCTAAAAAAAATACACGTTATGTTAAAAAAAAATATGTATTGAATACAGAAGAATTTAAAAATTTCGTATTGTGTTAGTTTTTGTGGCAAACACATTCTTTTATAAATTAATAACAAAGGCATGGTGTTATATGAAAAAAAAGTCATGATACCTGGTATAAAATTTATTTGATCTATCTATATTATCTTCTATTTATATTTTTCATAAAAAATTTTATTTTGAAATATGCTTGAACAAGTATAAGTCTTTTTTTTTTCAAATTAAATGTTCATTTGAATTAAAATATGTACATTAAAGCCTGATGACTAGATTGCAGTATAATCGATAAGAAATCTTTTATATACGTAAAATCATAAACTTCGTGTTTTTTTTCCCCTATCTTTTTTCCTTTACTTCTGTGGCGTACTTTATTTATTTATTCATTGCATTTATGCATTTTTTAACTTCAAAAATTGTTAGATTTTTTTTTTTTTTATTATTATTTTTATCTAACGATATTTAAAAATTAGAAGTACTTTAAAATATATTTTAATCTGAATCTCAATTTGATGAAAAATCTTAAGCTTGTGATTTATATCACTAGTTGCTAGTGTTTTATTTTTGAATTTTTTCCTGTACATAACAATAAAATGGACAATTTTTGTTTATAATTTTTTGATTTATTATTTCCTTCTGATTTTATGAAAATTTCTTTATTGCCACCACCTGTTATACATGACAAATATATATATTTCCTGGGTTTAAATAATACTGGAATGTTAGATTATATATGAGAATTTTTTATAGACAATTTATCAGCTTTTTGTGTGTTATTATAAGTAAAAAATTCTAATTTGTTATGTTTTCTTCTGAAAGACTGGAGATGGTGTATAAATAACGTATCTTTTGCCTTTTAATCGTGCTTTAAACAATTGTTTAATCATTATGTATTATTTCTGAATGGAATGTTGATATAGATATGATTTTGAAGAGCTGAAGTTTGTTATAAATGCAGAGACTGATTTGATCAAATGTACTTACTATTTTTTGTAAGGAATATATTGTAAAATTTTAAACAGTTGTGTTTGTTTCTTTTTGACTCTTAACATTTAAACTTACTCTCAATACATTTTAAGAGCAAACAAAATTTTGTGATATGCTAAAATGACGAAAAATCTTTTTGAAAATATATCATACTTTTCAATTTAATTTTGATAAGGTTTTTAAATTTTTTAAAATTCTCATGTCATTTTTCATTTGATCATCTGAGGGTATTATTACCTACAACATGATACATTTCTATATTAAATGTTATTATAAATTACATAGTTTCAGAATTATAATTTTCTGTTTTTAGTTAGTTTTTAAAGTTTAAGGCTGTTTTTTTCTTCTTTTTTCTCGCCATATGTTCGACAGTGTGGACTTAACGTGGAGCACATTTTCGGACCGAAAAAATATCTCAATTTTTATAAAAATTAGTGACATTGTATCTCATGCATTTGTTTATAATATAGTGTTTTTAAAATTTCAAAATGCTTCATAAATAATCAGTTTTTTCTTTTAACATGTAAAGGGATAGCTCTTTTAACATTACGGTATAGGAGAAAAGTGCGAAATGCATTTTATAAAAGAAAAACATGTGTCAACTCTGATTAAAATTAGTTGTATGATAAAATAAGTGATTCTTTACAGGATAGTGATGCCAGAATTTAATATTAATGTTTGATTACTTTCATAACTGAAAAAAAAAAGATATTCTGAATTTGGGTCCTGTTCATTAACATTAGCCGAAGGCAGTCTTAAGGTATCCGACTATGTTTTTCGGAACCGTGATTTTGCAAAAGCGTATAAATGGATAATATTTATGATAATTAGTGCCAGATTAGAAAACGTACATAAAATTGTTTTAAGAATATTATTACTATAAAAAATTATTTAAGTACAATATTTTGACAAAAAATGAACATAGAATGACCCATTTTCAAAACGTTCTCCTTTTATGAAAAAGGCTTCTATTATAATACTATTTTGCCTGTATATAGCTTAGAGCTCTGTATAGAGGCTGAACTAGAATTTTTGAAACATATAACTCAGAAGTGGATTTATCCATATTTTATTACAACAGAGGGGGAAAATTTTAAGAAAAAAACGGCGATAATTATTTCAATTGGTGGTAACTCTGAAAATAATGTGAATTTTTCAAAACTCCTAGTTCAGACTCTCTGGAGAAGTCTTTACTTTATATAAGCACAAAATATTATTTTTTTAGAAGTATTTTTTATAAAAGGAGAACATTTTGAAAAAAGGTTATTCTAAGTTAATTTTTTGCCAAAATGGTGTATTTAAATAATTTTTTTTTGTCGTTATCTCCTTAAAACAATTTTATACATGTATTGTAATCTAAGTGACACTAAATATCATGAAAAGTATTCATTTATGCGCTTTTTTAAAATCACGGTTCCGAATGTAGTCGGATATTTTAAAGGACTATTGCTTTTTGTGTGTTTTACCTCCTAAAATGTGCCTTGTGTTAGTTTCACTCTTGCTAATTGTTCTATCTTGAATAAAATATATCCAAGTTTGACGAAAAATTCAGGGTGGGATTGTAAAGGGAAGGGGGAGTGGTGTTCGAGAGTCTCAATGAAAGAAAGGGAAAATCTCGAAATACAGCTTACTAAATAGGAGAACCTTATTTGTTGTCCTTTGTGAAACTCCGCATTTTACCATAGGAGGGAGGAGTTTTTTTCACACAAGTGGGGATATATTTTCTCTGTCGCTTCATCAAAGCATTCAACCCCGTGAAAAGAATATGAATACTATTTTGGAAAAGAAAAAAAAGATGGAGGGACTCAGATTTTCCACCAGGGTGGAGAAATTATCTCCCGGTCCTTTTAAAAAAAAATAATTTTGTTATTCCTTTCCTCTCCCGAAGGTCCCTCTCGAACATAATTCAGCTGTCTGCTTGGACAAAACATTCTTTTTATTTTTTTAGGGGGGACTGATAATGCAGAAGTAGAAGCTATTTGTGTTACTTTTACCGTATTCCCTTTACCTGCAAGCTTTTCCGTCATCTGGACCTGAAATAAAAATACAAAGAGTGACTACTGTAAAAAGAAAACATGAGAGAGAAGGAAGTTCAGCGATGCGTTAAAGTGGGTATTAGGGATTCTGTTGACCCAGAGGTTGGAATTGTAGCGTAAAATCTTTCTGCTAAATTGACTATGTTGGAGTAAATAGGCTTTATTTTGAGCTCACCATGAAGTATTGATCTAAGGATAAAAGAAGGTGCTTCTTTTATACTTTTCGTAGGACTTTATATTTTGAATACGTTGAATATTGTTAAGTTAGTCAATGCAGCTGATCCCTAATCTGGCAGGCGTCGGGACCGATCCTAGGAAGTCGGCCACCCACGTGCAAAGACCTAATGTGCCGCCCCTCTAGAGACTGCAAGCAAGTTAACTTCATCCTTGGTACTGTAATTGAGAGCCAAGTGCCCATAATATGAGGGATATGGCCTTTTTATACTGTCTGATGATTTTATGAAGAGCCATTTTCGGGGGGAGCGTGAGACAGAATTTGTTAGGTCCATGCAAGGTAAAAATATCAATTACGTTCATAATCTTTGAGAAATAACATAAATAAGTCTTCAAAGAATATTTATGTTAATGGCAACAGTGGCGCACACAAGCGGGGGACACCCCCCCGAAAGCCCTTGATTTTTTTCTGATTGATTAAAATTCTAAGTATATAGTATGTAAAATTTAATTAAGTATTTGCTATTAATGATTAATTTTATTAATTAATGCTAATTATTTATTCAATAATTAGTTTTTTACTGTGTTTTATGTCCCAAAATCAAAAGGAGCATAATACAAGAATGGAGAACTTTCAAACCCGAACCCCCCCACCCCCTTGGGAGATGCGTGGGTGCGAGACGGAATGGCAATAATATAGAACAGGGATGGCGAACCACTGTCACGCGTGCAATTGATGGCACGCGACACAATAATTTGGGCACGCCACTGATCAAAACAGTTTGCATTTTAATTAAAAATAACAAAATTCGGTATGAAGTATTACGAACAAACTCGAGTAATCGGTCGCAGTTTTCAGCGAGATTTTCTTTGTTCAAAGAAATATAGGAAACTTTCAAATTTGTTTATGTACCCTGGTGTGATTTCACTTAATAAACTGAATATGTCCCAATTCGATTGGTTGGAAATTGAAAATTTTGAAATGCAACTCATTGATTTCCAATCTAGTTCAATATTGATTCAAAAATTTATTGAAATGAGGAAAAATTGGAATTGATTGAAACAGAAAGATTAATAAGCAATATAAGTAAAAATGCCAGTAACGAAATTTGGGAAACATGGAATTCGGTTCCAGATGCATTTAACTGTTTGAAAAAGCTGGGTCATGCTATTTTAACCATATTTTCATCTACCTATGTCTGCGGGTCATTATTTTGAGAGATGAATAGCATAAAAACAAGCTTAGAAACTGTTTGACTGATAACTCCAATTCATCATGTATTCTGCTAAAAGTAGCATCTTACAATCCTAATATAAATTATTTTTCATACAATCAGCAGCAACAGAAATCACACTAATGTTACTTTAATTTGAATTACATGTATAACTAATATATTTACTACTATTAAGATACAAAATGTATTTTTTCGTAGTAAATAAAGAGTTTTGAGTTGTTAGTATTTAGTTTTGTTATTTTTCCAAAAATCACAAATCAAAATTATTTGACAGGCACGTCTATATCTCAATAAACATTTTTTCAAAAAAAAAATGGCACGTTTATCCATAAAGGTTCTTTACCCCTGATATAGAAGATAGATTCAAGATCCTCAAGCAAATATATATTAAACACTCATTAAATAAATTGATAAATATGAAAATTTTAACAGAGTTATTCAACTTGTTTTAAAAGAGAAATATTTATTTCTCACAATGTTTTTATTATCTTCAAATTATGGGGATGCCAGCCAGCAATTAATATATATCTACATTTTTATAAAATAAAAAGGATAATATATGAATATTAATTCTTGTCATATATTGAGATACATATATGATTTAATTATTTTTAGTAATAACTTAGATTATATATACTTTATTTTAATTCTTATCCTGATTATTCGAATTTAATAAAAAAAACAATCATGAGATACAAATAGTACAATTTTTTTAGATTTACAATTAGAAATTACTTTTCCTGAAATTAATATTTATGACAAAAATCCTTTTACATTTTAAAATTTTAATGCCTTTTTTGAACAAGCAATCTTTGCACCACACTATATAGAAATATCGTTTTTAATTACCTACAATGAAATAATGATCTAGTTATTCAAATCTTACATAAAACTCAATAATTACAAAAGAATTTATAAATACTGCTTAGAACATGATTATCCTGCTAACTTTCTATATACATATAATTAAAAAAGAGTAATGTAGATAATAGATTATTAAAATTTTACATTTTTCACTTAAAATATTCCATTTTCTCTCTTTTTAAATTCTATTATTTTCAAACATTAATCAGATGCCGACATAGTTGAAATTTGTATCGTGCCAATTGTCATTCCAACACAGCACTCATTTTTCTTATTAAACTCCTGGTTAGATTTTTTTTTCTTTTCATTTTACATTTTTAAAATTTTGAATTTTTAAACAAAAAATGAATTATAATTGTTCATTTATAAAACATGTTTTTATGTTCTGCTTAAAGAACAATATATTTCTCATTGTATTGCACTTGACGAAACTTCTGACTTCAATGACGTACTTTACCAATTTCGCCCCATTTTCAAGTAGTGATCGACTTATATAATTTCATTTTCATATTAAAAAATAAGGCCTTAATTTAAAAATCTAATTACTCTATTTAGACATCTATTTATCCATATACACACATATATATAGTATAATAAAATATATATATATATAAAATAATAAGAGACAAAATTGTACTTGAATTAATATATGTATATAATAATTCATATATATACATATAGATATAAATAAATAAGAGTCCTTACGGCTATAGTGCATCCACATGATTTACCAAAAAACTTAAATTTTTCACATTTGAATTCTGAATAAGACTAAAATTTTGCTATCATAGGATTAAAATAGATAATTTCTAAAAAAATTCTACAATGTGTTTATTATTAATGTATTTATAAGAGCAAGGAATTCATTTATAAAATTGATACTATTGTCAAAATAAAAAACAGGTTTTAGGAAAACTCAAACATATTCAATTATGGCATTATAAAAGTAAATAATTTCTTTGTTTATAAACTGGACATGATTATGTATTAGCTTTTTAAAATTGTATTTTTGATATTTATTCGTAATTTTGTTATTCTAATTTTATTAAATAATCACCTTATATATCCATTGTTTAAACATCGAATATAAATATGTTTCTTTAAATTATTGATATCCTGAAGATCAATTTAAAGTTAATTCGGTGTTAAAAAATATCAACTGCAACAAATGAAAAGGTATTTGATTTATTTATTTCTTTTCTCCACATAATATATGTTAGCATCTTTTATAACAATAATTAGTACATAGAGTGTCGGTAGCAGTACAAGTAAGGTTGTGAATGCTGTGGAGTACAGTCCAGCTGTTCTCCAATTTCCGACTTACAGTTATTGATATTTTGTTTTAAGCTCAACAGGTTCTTTAACTCATTTGAAATACAAATGTCTTCTTGTACCATGGTTTGGGTAAAACTGCCCTCATTCCATAACTTTTACATTTTACTGAAGCAACTTAACAATTGCAAAAAAAAAAAAAAAAAATGTAGTACTAACGATGGGTCCAAACTTAGTTTTCTTTATCGCATTCATTCGATACATTTTTTAAAGCTTTTTTCTTCCCTAAGCGATAGCAACTCCTTTCGAAACTTTTTGAGAATAATTGAGAAAAAAAAATACTTTTTTTTATTTACATTATTTTTTTTTACATTATAATGACCCATTTCGCCAATTATTAACAAACATCTTGTTTACTTCTAGAATTAACCTGACATTCTCATATAATATTAAAAATTTATCTCTTTGATAACACATTTTCTATCAAACATTTGAAAAATAGTCGTCTTGATAAATATCATTATCGATCATTTCGAATTGATCCAAATCCTTTTTGGGCTTAAAACTTACATCTTTAGTATCTAAGTAAACAGAATTACTTATTAAATCCATAGTGACTGGTGTTTTAGACTCATATTGAGTGGTTCTACCTTTGTTATCTAGCGTTACGTCATTGGAATTCATTGAAGAATTTCCTGTCAGCCTGAGAGTTGAAATATTGGTTTGGTTTGTTTGTTGATCGGAATCTTCCGGTAAAGATGCTCTTCCTGGTAAACTCATTTTTCTTCCGAATTTCTTTGCGCCGCTTCTTAACCACGTTTCTGAAGCACTATTAAACGCACTGGGCCCAGATAGAGGAATTTGTGAATCTATTGGCTCAGCATATATGTGAGCGGTATATATATCACCACCTGCACTTGCCGTTGACAATTTTGGAAAAACAGTTGATGTTTCAAATGGTTGTGCATACACAGGATCAGTATCCATTGGAGGGATAGGCAAATGTGGAAGTGCTGAACTTGGCTTACGAGGTTTTGTATTTGTTGGATTATGCCTCAACTCTATAAGATCTTCATATGTGTTTGCTTTGTATTGTTGTTCTTTGGATCCTTCATGGTATAGTATTGAGTCACTTACACCGACATGGAACACTGTAGAGTTTATCTTTGATTGCCGCCTGTAAGAGAGAAACAAAGATAAATTTTCATAAGACCTATTTTATACTTTTATTTATATTTTACTTTTTGTGTTTTTAAGTTTAAAAGCAAAGAAATGGAAGTGCAAAATCATATAAGTATATGAAAGAAATGGTTACCTTTTCTTTAATACCAAAAAACACATTGCCAAGCAAAGGATACAAATGGCTGTTCCTGCACCTACTGCTACAGCTGATACTACATAGAAGAAACATAACAAAATCAAATCAAGTTTTCAAAATTTAATGAAACAAAAAGTTAAATAATCAATGCATATATTCTCCGTACTCGGTTTTTGAGCAATCTCATATGTTTCTTTGATATGCAATATTTATAGAGTGATTGAGAAGCTTTTGATGTTAATTTGTGATTATACCAATACGAAAAATATATTATAAATAGAACAGGACGAATTAATTTTTGCATAATTGTCAATAACATGCTGTACGGACAAATGCTCAATTTTAGTTTATTTTTTACTTGTTAGCATCATTTTTAAATTTTTGGTCAATTGGTGCTTTCATACATAATAGTTCAAAACTTTTGTAAATTTTCAACGTGGAACACAAGTTTTTTTACAGATGCCCTGAAGTGATCTTTATAGACCTGTACAAGTGTCTTTCATTTTTTAAATTTTATTTTTCATTTCATGATTTCTCTAAATATTTTGCATTCTTGAAGTATGAAGTCATGACACAGAAAATAACAAAAAAGATTGAAAAATCATGTTTCATGAAAAATCACTGACGGTTCAAATATTCATAATGAATTTCATGATAATTTTTGCTTTCGTTTCTTGTAAACTTATACCATTAATGTTGCTTATATTATCATCATGAATTTGTGTTTATTAATTGCAAGTTAACTGCAAATTGGCTTAAACATTTTTAAAATTTCATTTCTCTAATAAACAAGTATATTGATATTTATAAGATGGTTTTAAAGTTTCAAAAAATCAAAAAAGCATTTTATGAATTTTTCCCCTTACTTAAACATCTTGTAAAATATTTATTAGCTGCAAAAATCATAAAGTGAACTGAGATAAAAAAAAAATTCTCTTTTTGCTAATTGAGACGAATAAAAACAGCAAATGTTTTCAACCCTTATGTCACATTTGAATTTTTTTTATTTAACTATGGATTTTTTTTAACGAAATCTTATAGCTTTACGCTTTGAGAGATACTTACACAATATAGTACTTGGTGTCCACTCACTATTCCATGTATCATATTGTGGTGTCTCTAATAAAAAAGTTAATTATAAAATCATAGTTATTTTCATAGCAATGTAAGAAGGTAGTAAAAAGTCTTTTCAATGCAATAAATATAATTATGTATACGCAATAAAGCAAAATTTTAGTATACTTGTTCTAAGTATAATTGAATTTGAAAATTAATTCATAATCACAATGAAATTAAACTTGTACAATACTCGTAGATTTGATTTATATTTTAAAATGTACAGTTAAATCTCGATTCACCTTGAGTAATTTGCATAAAATCAATTAAAACACATTTCATTATTTCAATATCATATTCCAATAACATCCTAAACAGGAACAGCTATTTTATTTTGAAACTGGTCTAAATTTTATATTTTACATTTTGCTTTGATGTCAAATATATTGTGCAATTCTTCGGTGGATATTAGAAAGCCTTATTCAATTTTAGAGACAAATTTATTGTTCTAACAACTTTTAATAGGTTTTATGCATTTTCGAACTCTCTAAAAGGACATTTCATCCTTATTAAAGTAATTTTCTCGTTGCTTATTAAAAACTCAAATCATAAAAATCAGAATAATTGCATTGAATGGTAGCTATTTTTCAATTCCTCTACTATTAGTTCACTCTCTCGCTATATATATTTTATATATATATGTATCTTGTTCAAATACATTTTTTAAACTTGTAGTGGATGACACTTGATCTTAATACAGTTTTTTCAAATATTAATTCATTAAATAAATTTTATTTTTTATTTTTAAATTTATTCTGCGTTACTTATGATGAAGTTAGAACTAGCACTAACAAATTGCGCCAGTAAGTTTTTCTAACGAATTTTTTTCTTGGCTTCAAATATATATATTTTTAACTTGTTGTGAATGACACTTAAGAGGACACAGTACGATTCAATTGACAAAAATCGGTCAAAAAATCAAATTTAATTTTTTTTAGCCTAAATTATTCTTTATATACTTTTCTATAACCTCACAAAATTTGAAAGCTCTAAATTTAAAAAAGGCAGAATTATGATAGCTTTTACATTCGTTTTTATTCACATCCCAATGGCAAATCAAAATTTTCAACTTGCTTACCTCAAAAAGATAAAATAACTAGTTTGTTTTCATTTAAAATGATATGGCTTTTTTTCTATGGTGCCTAATGCTTTAAAAAAAATTTTTTTTTTACCTATTGCTAATAGTACATGTAACAAAAGTTGGTATATGCATTTTTGAATCAAAGCAATACTTATTTTTTTTAAAATAATTAAACTCAGAATTTATGCATTTTTTAAGAAATTTTCAATAAGCATTCATAAAAAGAAGTATTGTACGAATACCAATCATGTTATCGCAAAACCCATACCAACTTTTGTTATACATAGTTTGACGTACTCGTAAATCAAATTTCATGCGTGTACGTAAATTTTTGTAGGGGGAGTAGTATTTTAAAATTACTTCACAAATTTTAAGTTTTCCTTAAAAAATTAAATGGCTAGCTTTTTATGAAATTTTGAGCGCAAAATCTGTTTTAAACAGTATACACACATAGGAGGCAACCCAAAAAATTTTTGAAAATCCTTAAATTAAAAATTTTTGCGTTAATCGTACCATGTCCCCTTAATGCAGTTTTTTCAAATATTGATTCATTAATTAAATTTAATTAAATAAAATAAAAATTTTCTTTGTTGACCTAAGTAGGAATTGATTTAAAAATTTATATATATATATATATATATTACTTGTTTTCTTTCCATATAGAAGGGAAAGATGAGCTCATATAATGTAAAAGTATACTACACATACGTACTTCTACAAACAGCAGTTGTGTAACTCCATGACCCATTTGGCAAGCACTGTGTGACAGCAGGTGATCCCTCGATATGATGATTTGTTTGGCAAATTAAAACTCGAATTGAAATTGTTTCATTCAGAGGCACCCATTGTCCCCCATCATTAGCTTCCAAATTCGAAGGATCACAAATTATCTCTGTAAAATGTTCACATATAAATAATTTTGAAAAAAAAAAAATTAATCTCAAAATATCAATTTTGAAAAAGAAAGCTAACACAAAATAAAATTTTCCTGATATATGCAATAAGAAAAAATTTCTGATGTTCTTAACTCGAGTTATATTTTTGTTCTCTTCTTTTGCTCTATTAATTGGCAAGACATTTTATTCGATTTTCAAATCCTAACAATAAATCATAGTAGGGAGTTGATTACTTAGGATTTTTTTTAAATCGATAAAATAAAATAAATTCAATGCACAGATTTTAAGAAAAAAAATTTTAAAAAAATTCTTCTATTACTTATCTGATATAATTCTCATTCTTTTAAGTCAAACAGTTCATTTTATTATTTCATTATTCATTTGTATTATTTTTGGATAAAGTTAAATTCTTTTTGTTAGTAAGATTCTTGTGATTTTAAATTAATTTTTTTGAATTTTAATTCATTTTTTAATGGAAACTTTCAAAACGCAGGTAAAAAATTGATAATTTAGTTGAAAACTTCTAAAATTTTTTAAAAAACTTGTTTACTTATAAATGTGTTCTATAATGTGTTTTTAAATCTGATAAATGGTAAGAATGTTCTTGATTCTGCGTAACGTTATTCAAAATTAGTGAAGATAGGAGTTTAAATAAACATAAGGAAACTTGTATAAAGATTTCATTGTAATCTTATTTTTTTTATAAATTTTTATTTTAAATTGCATGTAGTAATTTATTTTTAATGATAGACTTTTCATTATTTTTCTTTTAAAAGGATTTTTGACCGCGAAAATCGCATTTTATGTGAGTGTTTCCTTTTGAACTACAAGGCCGTCGGGGAAAAAAGTGCTACTCTTCTGATTTACTTCGGACAAAAACCTACGTTTAAGCTAACAGAACAGGAATACGATTCACAAGACCTTCAAACATTAAATTATAAATACAAAAAAACAAAAAAAAAAGTTGAAATTCGACGAATGCACAAAAAATTAGATTTGTGTTTTGAAAAAATTCCGGAAGTGATGGAATAGTACATTCGTGGAATACATTAAACTGAGACAGTACTGAGTGCAAAAAATGTTTTGTTTGTTTATTTTTTTTTAAGAAAACGAGGAGGAAGAAAAGGGAGGATATGCAAAATTAACGGTTGTCTCTTGAATGATTGATTCAGAAATTCAGCGGATGGTGCCTTATGTGGTATAGGTCGTCCTCAGTAGCGCACACAAA
>BMAV01026562.1:58527-82118 GCA_019973955.1 Trichonephila inaurata madagascariensis | reverse complement strand
CGGAAGTCCACCATTTTGGTATCATATTCGAATACGTCACCTAACATATTATTTTGATTTTGTCGATTTTCGAGAATAAAAACAATGCAAAATTAATTATTGAATAAATAATTAGCATTAATTAATAAAATTAATTATTACTAACAAATATAATTACATTTTACGTAATATATACATAGGATTATAACCAATCGAAAAAAAAGCAAGGTCTATGGGGGGGTGTCCGGACCCCTAGGACACCCCCCTTGTGTGCGCCATTGGTCGTCCTACATCTGTGCGAAATAGATAAAGCGGGACGAAAAAAGTATCGCATCGGTAAGCGAAACAAAACAATACAAAAAAACCAGTTGAGCTGCACACGCAAAATATCATCGGACTCCTTGAATTATTCTAAATTATCACTTAATAAATTTGATCTTGTAACAATGAATTTTCAATTTATAGCTATGCAGTATTTATTTGAGATAGAACATATTAAATATAATAAATCCGCAATTTTATAAGCGTTCTTTCTTCAAAAAAAAAAAAAAAACGCTACATTTCTTTCATTTACCATATAAAGGATTTTTTATTACACATATTTTATTTTTATAATTAAGTCATCCTTTTAATCATGGTAGTTTATATAAAACTTTTATTTATGTTCAGCGTACTTTTTTAATTTTTATTTTGATTAAAATATAGTTTTGTTTGATAAAAACGATTAAAAATAGTACCTTCTTCAAATTTCGAAACGAAATGCTTTTTTGATAATACATAATTTACCATGATTTAAAGATTTACCTAAAGCCACCTATTCTATACGCCTTTTTGAAATGCGTTTTCATCCTTTATTGCTACTATTTGATTATCTAGAATCCTTGGGTATATGAATAGTTTTAACATCTATATTAAACGGGAATTGCTACAATTTTCTGTCGAAATGCAAGCAAATTTAGGATAAAGTGTTTCAGAGATGAATTAGCAAAAACAAAATCACTAAGTTGATACAAAACGAGTAAAAAAATTTATGTATCTTTGTAAAAAAATTAAATAAACTCTAAAGGACTACCACAAGCATTTTCCCTTTTTGTAAAGTAGAATTTGCAGCTGCAACGGAACACCTTCACTAAGATTGTGATGTCCTTTAATGTGTTACCTTAAGATGACATTCTTAGTGATTCATGCAATATGAAATTTGTCACAATTAAAATACTATGCAATAATACTATTTAAAAAATGAGATTAATTCTAGAAAAAATTAAAAAGACTAATCAGAACAACTAGATCTTTTATACGTCCCTCCTGACTACATGCCGAGGCCACAGTAGCCAGTGGTCAAGGTAACGTGTGGCGTGTCATGAGTTCCAATCTAGTGTCGCTGAAGACCCACCGTGCAGAGGCGGCCGATGCACGTTAAATTTTTCGAGGCTCAAACGTGGCCAATTTTCGTGACGTCGCGAACGATAATTAATAATAAATTTGGAATAACATAATAATTAATTTTATGAACACCTTCGAAATGATTGTTTAAAATCAAACAGGATTATGCTTTATAGTAACACTTGTTTGTAATCCATATAGTCAATATGAACTACTAAACAGAAGAGAGCGTATGCATATTTTAAGTAATGATTGATTGCTTTGAAAATATTAAGGATTTGCATCTATATATAAAAATAATTTCGTATCACCTACGTTTTGAACAAAAAAAGTACTTAACATTTGAAATTTTAAGTTGAAAAAAAAAATGTATGGCAAGGTTAAAGTTATAGTGCTACTTACATGAATTGTTTAAATAGATTAAGCTCATTACAGGGGCGTAGCTACCGCTGTATCAGCCGTATCAATGATACGGGATACCTACAGGAGCCACAGCATGCGTAATTACAGTCCCACTAACAGGGTTCCCATATCTAAAAATCCCCCTCAGATCTAGCTTCGCCAGTGTGTCTCATTATAACTATACTGTGTGTGTGTGTGAAGTTTTTCCTTCAGTTCATTGAACATGCATTTGTAATTATGCAAATTTTATTCCATTCCAATTTGAAGCATATAATAAATCTTTTCGCAGTAGAAACAAGAAAATACTCAAGGTTATGTAGATGTATCGTAAATGTGTGTGAATATAATCATATTTCAAAAAAATTATTCGTTTAAAAGCTTTACACTATCATATCAATATAATTTCTCTAAAAAATATCTTGGTTTTTAATAAAAACTTATAAAAATAAGGGTTTCAAGTAGTTATTCAGAAAAATTCTTTTGATTTTCTGATGGTGATTCGTTAGTCTTATAAAAGTTGACAAGTAATATTTTATTATTTACTGTTACAGTAACTTAAATGTAGTCACTTAATTATAACTGATTCTTAGTTGAAGTTTTCTATTATGTGTGTGTGTTGTAATCATTTGTCATAGATTGATTGACTTTTTACTAATGCCGCAGGATGGACTATTGTGGTGATGGGTGAGTGAGTGAATGAATATTAACGTCGCGCTGCTCAGCTACACGAGGGCTTTTGGCGACGGACCACGTCATAATTTTGAACCATGGTCAAGTGACGTTGACGACACATGGGCTGGCACCCCCTCTCCTAATTACCACACCACACCAACGGGAGGACATTTCAGCTCTGGACAGATTTAGCGTGCATCGCTTCCCTAGACGGCGGGTCTTTAGCAGTACTGGGCTCAAACTCACGACATGCATGCCTGGTATGATCCGATACCTTGACCACTGTGATAGTAGTGGACCTTATATAAATACCTTAGGATGGACCTTAGTTAAGTGAAGACGACACTTAAGCTGGCATCCATTCTATAAACTTTCACCTCATGACAATGTGATGATTAGACATGGACAAATTTAACGCGCGCTTGAATCATCCCCTCTACACGACTGGCCTTAGAGAGCACCAGGACTAGAACTCATGATCTTACAGAAAAAACGCTTGCCACGACCATGGCCACTTTCTTATCGTGTCACGACTTCCCATGCAAGTAAACATGCTTAATTTAATTAACAACTATTATCAGCTGAATTTGATAAATGTCTATTAAAGCACACATCTTAGCAAAGATTGACGGATATTATGAAACTGATCTGGCAATGTTATAAATGAATTCGTAGTTTTTAGTTACCTTGTGTGTTATAAATCTGTCAATGCCCACATTTTCAATATTTTTGAATCATAATTTCAAGTTGTTGAGTAATTTTTATCAAATTTGTTAATTTTTTTTAAAATTACAAATATATTTAAGTTTGTAAGTTTGCTCCTAACATTAATATTATATATATATATATATATATATATGTGTGTGTGTGTGTGTGTGTTAAATATTTTGATCTTTATATAGCTGAGAATAAAAAAGATGAGTAAGTTTTTTAATATGAGATTCAACACAGCTAGATGGTAATCACTATATTCAAGAATATTAGACTATCGGATAAAAGTGAGACTAAAAAAAGTTTGAAGTAAGCCATCTATTCATAGTTAAATAGATCTGCGGCGATAGCAGGGTGTTTTTAAAAAAAAAAAAAGGACACTGAGTGTTCCTGTTTACTACATAGTTTACTATAAAAGGATCATGGAAACAAATGCACTAAAAATTAATTGTCCAGGAGAGTGGGTGGTAGATTTAGTTTTTGGATTACAACTAACCGGCCGAAAAAAAACAACGCAGTTTATATCTTTAAGTAGTAAGCTGTAGGAAATCTTTCTTCGTTTCTTTAATTTTTTTAACCGGAAAATTTTTAAAAAAATAGCAACAATGGAGTTGTCTAATTTTTTTTATGGAGGAAACTTGTCGGCGATTTCAGGAAGAGAAAGAAAAAAAAAATTGCTGACAGATTTTTTTTTTTGAAAAAGTCAAAACACTAATTTAGAGGAAAGCCGAAAAAGCGTTCCTCTTCTTTTAGGACCTGCCAGATATTCTAAACATCACAAACCTTTTGATGAGAATGCTCGCTACGCCTGTTTGATATGAGACAAATTAAAAAAGCATTAGGGATGCTTTCTTTTTTTTTTATCCCCCGCAGTGATTTCATTCCCTCGCCAAACCGCTGATTTCTTACACATCAATCAAGGAAATAACAGAGGAAAAGATTCCGAAGAGCGTCTCGGAATTGTAACACGTTAATTCGAAAGGAAGGAAGAGAGAGAGCTGGCCACTCAATTCCATACCTCACTATTTTTTGGCGGGGGGTTTTTAATAGTGCTTTTTCGAAGAAGCAGAAAAAAAGAGTAAATGTTTAAAAGTTAAAATAAATCTACACACTCTAAGAGTATACTTCTTTCAAGGCACCGAAACTGCGAACATTCAAACTGTGGTATATTATTACATATAAAGGGGAAAAAATTGATTCGTATTTTTGTCTGGTTAAAAAAGTATGATTTCAGACTTTTCGGTACTCCCACCTATTAACAACATCCCTCTAGATGAAAGGGAAATTTTGGGGAAAAGATTGATTCCCCTTTTTTTTAAAAACCGTAAAAATGGGTGTCGAAAAAAGAACGGCAAAACACGCCTACCCCGGTAATCTACCCGCTTTCATTTTCTGTACATCCCGGCAAAAGGGTTCTACTAAAGGGTGTCCCGGCGAAAATGAGGTTTTGGGTTATCCCCCGGGGAAAAGCCGTTTTTTTGCCCCCCGTCTTTCGAATTTTGCTTTGACAAAAAAAACAGTACAACAGTAGCCAGTGGCGCACAAAAAAGGAAAAAGGGGGGCCCGGGCCCCCAAAAACTCTTGTTTTTTTTCCCATTGATTATAATTCCCCATTATATAGTACGTAAAAAATTTTGTTAAGTATTTGTTATTAATGATTAATTTTATTAATTAATGCTAATTATTTATACAATATTATTTTTTACTTGTTTTTTCCCCGAAAATCGACAAAATAAAAGGGGAATGATAAAAGAACGGTAACTTTCGCCCCTGGATCCCCAGAAAAATTCCTGTGTGCGCTACTGACGGTAGAGCCCCAAAAAAATTAAAAATTCCAATCGAAAACCCTATACGCCCCTATACGCCAAACGCACCCTTTTTGATTGTCGATTTTCGGGAAAAAAAAACAATAAAAAAATTATCATTGAATAAAAAATTGCATTAATTTTTAAAACAAATACATCTTTAAAAACCGTAATATATACATAGGATTATAACTAATGGGGAAAAATTAAAGGGGCTAGGGGGTGTGGGATCTCTAGGACCCCCCTCCCCCTTGTGGCCACTGCCGAAAAGCATTTTACAGGTTGGATTCTTGTTGGGTCGGTTCATATTTATATTTTGTTGCATCTCCCTCTTGAAAATCTTTCGAAGCAATTATCAGAAAGGGGGAGAGGATGTAAACCAGGGGTCGGCAACCTTTTAGCTGTGGTGTGCCAAACCAATCTACCAATTTGATTCAGCGTGCCATACAGTAGGACATTTTTGAAACAATTCCATTCTCGTGATAATGCATGCAGAATTAGAGAATAGATGTCAATAATATAGTTTTATTATATATTCATTTTGTATCTTTTAAAGATATTTTTGAACATAAAAATAAACAGCATAAAATACAGCTATTTCTTCACAAAAATTATTTTAGAGAATTAAAATTGTACATTTGTGTATTTTTTTAAACATATTTATTAAAATAAGAAATAGACAACTTAAAATGTAAGTATTCCCTTTCATTATGGTAAAATAAAAAGGTAGATAAAAGTTTTACTGCGAACCTAATGCTTGTACTGCTCTACTTTCATACCGCAAAATCAGGGGTATAATTTGTGATTTTAAATTTGACACGATTCTGAGCATTCAGATGTTAAATAATTTATATGCGAACTCGGGATATTCTTCATGAGGAAAGATTTCTTTACTTGGATATATAGAATCAAAAGCGGAAAGCAGAGTACATGCAAAAAAATGTTCTCTTTTCAGACATTTAAATCTCTCCGAAAATGACATTTAATAATTTAAATTTATAAAATAATTATGTACATTTATTTTAAGTTTTTTTATTTATTTATTTTCAGATTTTTTCGTAATTCCGTAAAGTCTATAATTTGGAAGATGTTTGCCGAATAAGGTTCATTACAAATTTATTAAGTTCCATCCACTCAAAAATTGACAAATTTGTAGAATAGTGTAGAGTCCGAGAATTGCATCTGCCCCACGTGGCCGCGGTGTTACCACCCTGATGTAAACTATAGCATGAAGAATTAAATTTCAGCTAAGACTAAACCCGTCTAGGTAATCTAGTACTGTGTGAGTCAAGTTTTGTGACAAGAATCGAATTTTTGTGAAATATTGTTTCTTAACGCATTAGTAAACCTTGTTACAGGGAACCCTGTAGGATTGTTTCAATGTACTATTAATTTTATTAACATCTTTAAACCACGATAATTACTGCAATACTTCAAAGAGATGTGCTAAAAATAAAAAGTGTTATTTATTGCATTAAATATATATTCAGGTGTCCCTCGTTTAACGCGATTAATTCGTACCGTGTTATATCGAAACCGTGTTATACGAGACATTTTTATTTATTTAAACAATTATTTTATTTACTTTTCAAATTAATTCTGTATGCATATAATATAATTCAAGGCAATATGCAGTGCAGGTTTATTCATTGAGCGCTCGGGGAGTGCACGCAGAGGCCCCGGGCCCTGATAAGCTTGACTTACTGGAACCAAGAGCCTCTCCTTGCCTCCGCCAGTGACAAGGAGGCCCGAAATGAGCTTTAACCAGCACTGGTGCTACCATCTAGTGTCTGCTTATAAAGTCACTTTTATTCTAAATAAAAGTGTACTAAAGAAATTCAAAAACTATTTTATTGTTCCATAAATTGAACTAGTCTCATTCCTCTTGTCGATTTTTAGCGATTTTTTTCTTTAAAGAAGATATAAAGGGATATTACGATTATTATTTTATTTAATATTTAGAATTAGTCCAGAATGAGTTTTCTCTATAGTAGTTAATTTGTGGAGTCAAAACTGCAGGCTAAAAATTGAGAGAGGTTGTAAAGAAAGAATTGCCTGGAAACATTAAAAAATAAGGCATACATTTTGCGTTTTTAATTGTATCAGTTTGTATAAGAGTTTATAATATTTAGAATTAATACTAGTTTGTAAATCATAAGTAATCAAAATATTAACTTTTTACTGAGCAATTTGTTCGTCCTCGAACTTAGAGTGATTCAATAACAAAAGCTATTATGTAATTTAAAAGAACTGTCTCAATTTGAGCAATGTAATTTAAATGGCAAAATACTCAGAAGTCCTAATTAAAAGTATAACAACTACTTGTCATAAATAATCGTGAGTAAAATATTAAATTGAACATGTAAGCAAAAAACAAAAGAGATGATGTATTTTCGGGAATAAAAGGAAAAACTCAAATTAGTTTTAAATTTGAAAAATATCTTATTTTATAAAAAGAAGCGTATTTCTACGGTTTAAGTTTAGTGAAAAAATACATTTAAAAATTTCTAAGGTAAGATGAGTTAAATGCTTATTGTCTAATTCATTGAAGCTGTGTGGGAACAAAATTAGTTGGGAATTTCCTCGCTAGATGGCTGCACGAGTCAGACAAACTTTGTGGCTTGCAGTTTTAAAGAAGGATCAGTAATGTAACAATATCCCTTTATCTACCGCATTATGCTTTACTGCATTTTTCGTGCAATATATATATTTTTTAATCACTACATTGAAAATTAAGGGATATACATAAACAAAATACACAACTTTGGGAAATTTAATTAGTTAGAGCTAATTAATTAATTAAAGAGATATTCAACTGTAAAATTAATTATATACACTGTTTACTTAAAATAAATAGTCAAATCGTTTTCTAAGGTCTTCATTAACATACAAAAAAAATTAGACACTTAAATTTTGACATTAACTACTTTTTTGGGACAAAAATGATAATCTTCGCAATCCGCTGAAAACGCTATTTCTGCCATAAAACTTTTCATCTTCCTCGCTAAAATACTCATCATAGAACCCGTGCTGCCATATATCTTGGAAGAATAAATTTCAAAGAATATTCCTGATAAGTATCGTCAGAATATTCGTAAAAATGGTTATTCTGTGTAGTTTTAAAGTGATTGATACTTATAAATACCGTTGGTAGATAAAGGGTTAAAAAATAGTGTAATAATAAGTATAATAGATGCCTTATATTACTGCAAATAATCATTGCTAATTTCTAAATCTTATTTGCAAAAGTTTAAATTTTTTTATTATTTTTAAATATATATTAATACCGTAGCTATATATATATATAATAGTAGTAATTAATAACTGACTGTAATTATGATTTAACTATAACGCAACTGAGTTTTTAGGGGGCTGGGGAGAGGTTATTGACCACTTCCCCTGTAACTTCTGACTGTTGCTGTACCTTTCTGATTTCAGGAAATAAAGCCAAAGAAGATGCTGGAACTGGTCATCGTGTTATCTTTTTTACTCACGCAACCTTGCCACATATTTATTTTACATAATATTCCTTATCCGCACAATCACAAAAAAAATCTGAGAACCAATAGTAAAAAAATAACTTTATTTAAAAAATTATGACTTTAAATTTCGTTTCCAATAACTGTGATACATATTTTAAAGATTAGTTCAACTAAATTAATATAATTTTAAATATACTTACGAGAACAAATATTGAGGTTTCCCCAAGTTCCATTTTCGTCACACTCTCTGGGCCATGATTCTACTGCTACATAACCTTTGTCACATGTTATGTGCAATTTAGATCCATATAAGAAACCACTCGGCAGTATTCCTTTTCCATGTGGAATAACAGGATTTGGATCACACTTAATAACTGAAAAATTTATGGTTAGTTATTCTCAAATTTAAGAAATATTGGTCAATCAATGTTTTACTGTTAATAAAGAACGTTTATAAAAAAAGCTTTTACCATTCGTGTAGTTCAATATTTCATCAATGGTAGAAATAATGTCTATATCAGTGGCGCACACAAGAGGAGGAGGATCCCCGGGTCTAGACCCCTCCCCCAAAGCCCTTGATTTTTTCGATTGATTATAATCCTATGTATATAGTAGTAGTACATAAAATTTAGTTAAGTATTTGTTATTAATGGCTAATTTTATTAATTAGTGCTACTTATTTGTTCGATAATTAATTTTTACTGTTTTTTGTTCCAGAAAATTGACAAAATCAAAAAAATATGTTAGCATGGTACGAGAGCAAGGTTTGGAGTGTAAAGGACAGTTTTAGTGAAGATTTTCCTCACAAGATGGCTGCACCTGTCAGCTGTTTCAGAATCAGCGAAATACATGGCATGGTGCGAGATAATTCAAATTAATTCTATTCTAATAAATGTTAAACTTAAATATAATAAATGTTTAACTTATTTTACATAAATGCACTTAATTGCTGTTAATTTTTAAAATGATCCTCATAATTTATATTTCAGTTTTATATTTTTACGTGTGTGCCTCTATCGATTATACATATGTTTAACTGTAACGAAACTGAATTTTTGTGAAACGTGGCATTTTTTTGAACAACGTTTCTGGACTTGCTTTGCCGACGGTGTAGAATGGACACTCATAATAAAATTTCCAGTAGCTATTGATAAAGTCTGAATTATGAATAATTTTCAAAACTCAACACTCTGAGTATTTATTAGAGTGCTACTAAACAAGCGCCTAATAGGAGCATGATACGAGATTGGTGAATTTTCGACCCTGGACCCCCTACCCCTTGAAAAATCCCCATGTGCGCCGCTGGTCTATATAAAACATAATTTAGAAGAAAATAAAAAATTTGTAACAAATTTTAAATACCTAACTTATCCCAGAGTGAACCCCACTAAATTATTTACGGGATTTTTTTGTAACGTCAGAACGCTCGAGTCATACACAACAAGTTTAATCGAGAGTTTAGTAAAAAATTACTTTGCATAATTTGAGGGGATCGTTGGTTTCTTTAATTTTTTTTAATATCACTTGACTCTTCTAAGGGATAAAATATGGCTCTTATTTAAAAAGATACAATAAATCGTCTCGTTACATACAATACTCATATACTTATCCCGTTATACATACAATTATCATTTCATATCTTTATTGCGAGTAAAATATTTTTTTTAAAGTTCTTTTATATTTTATTGTCCAAAACATACAAAAGATATATTATTAACGCTATTATTTAACGTTTATACTTTCTCAATATAATCAATTTAATTTGAATAGCATGCATATGTTAACTGTAAAATAGGCCAACGAATAATTCTGTTACTTTTTCATTGCAAGCGTGGAAATAGACCATTTGAATTTTAATGTTAAAATTATGATAAATGTTTAGATAAGCCTTTTATGTAGCAGCTACTCTAAAGCTCCGTTGTTTTTTTTTTTTCATTCAGGTCCTATATGATTATAATTAGATCGAAATTTGTTCTTTTATCCTCAAATTTTAAAGTTTTTGATCCAATGTCAAAAATGTCGCATATATATTTTGTGAAATAATGGAACATCTAAATCTGCATAAATGCGTATTATTCTTTATCTTCAAGAGCATACATTTTTGGAGTCACATTCTAAAGTAATAGTTAAATTCTAAATATGATACTTTAATGTCAGTTAAAAAGTGTATGGACAATATATATTTAATTTGAATGATAAAATTAGTATTAAGTTATACAAGTGTTAGATTATTTCTCATTTCTGGAGACAAAATGAAGTCTAATTCTTTTTTGCTCGAAATTTAATTTACGGAGCTTTTGACATTTTGAATTATTCTAATTATATTGGAAAAGTCAAATTACAAATAAACCTTTTTGTAACTGAATATCATCAATTATTTTGTTACAAGTCAGCTCTTTAATTTTTAAATACCTTAAAATTTAATTTATATAATCATACGGTTCATATTCAATAGCAAAATAATTTATTAGTAATTGAAAAAAGATAAAATTTTTTATAAAAAATTGTTTCTTTTAAAAACACTCACAACTCTTCTTAAATCTCAAAACTTTGAACTAATTTGTGAAATTTTTACACTACGATATGCGAAAAAAAAAACTATTTGAAAAAATTGGTATTGTAAATGAGGTTCACAAACTTTCGCAGCGGAGACTTAAAGAAGTCCATGCTCCAGTAGGAAGACAATGAATGGGATGATCACTTAAAGGCCTGTAACCTTCCTCACATTCTAACCAGGCAGTACTGTTAATTGTTGTGAAATTAGCTCTTACAAAGCCATTGGCAACTGTAGGTAACTCTCCGCAATGTGTTCCTATAAAGCATAATATCAAAAATGTTATCATATCGTAGATAATGTGATTTAAATTTTAGTAGTTTTATTCTCAAAACATTATACACACGCAAATATATATACGCTGATGTTCAAAATTAAGAAAATTTCATACTTTGTCAAATTTCATTTTAAAAAAAATTGAACGAAATATAAAAATACTGCTTCGAAACAAAGATTAAGATCTTGTACGACGAATATGTAAGAGTATACGTATGTAGGGACGGATTTAGTCGAGGAACAGGTTTCAAAAGAGAGTGAGCCAAAATCCGTATTTTGTTCACTAGCACACCTCGCCGAATTTCTTGGTGATTTTTCTGAGCAATCGGTTAAATCAAGATTCGAACAGTAAAAGTGAGTAACCCACAATGCTCAGATGATGGAATGAGGTGGCGGCGAACTATGGGTAGACTAGAAGCAGGCCAGTTCCAAATCCAGATTTTTAGAGAATTCAATTTAACACCCAACGTCATCTTCAACTTATGGAAACAGTTTCAGGATATTGGATCCATCGAGAAAAAGCTTGGACAAGGTTGTCCTCGACGGCCAGAAAAGATCGCTATTTGTTCATTATAGCTATAGGCGTAACAAAAATACTACAGATTCTCAGCTCTCTCGTGAGTTGAATGCGGCCACAGGAACCCGACTTTAGAGGGTAATTATTTTCTGAAGACTTCATGAGAGAGAAGGCTATTTGCAAGAAAATTTGTTGTTTGCAACCCACTCAGTTCTGTGAACAAAAGATTTTCGTTTAAAATGGTGCCAGAGATCAGAGACATTTGAGCATGGATCAATGGGTGACCATTCTCTTCACTCATGAGTTATGGCTTAGCCTAAACAGTGATTCTGGGCGTACTTTCATATGGAAAGAATCAAGTACCCACACTACCTACCCTCCAATGTTCGGGAAATCAACCATTACGGCACCAGAGGCTTGATGGTCTGGGCATGCATTACACTGGATGATTTGCACACACTTCTCTGTCTTTGAAAGAGGCATTGTGACTGCTGTGAGGTATAGGGAGCAGGTCTTGGAGTCCTATGTTCCTCTTTTCGGGTGGCCACATATAACTCATCTGGTCGACGAATTTCGGGAAAGTGAGGATATTCGCTGGATGGATTGGCCAGTAAGATCTCCAGACCTCAACCCTATAAAACATGCCTTGGATGCCTAGGGGAGAATAATTGCAACTCACCTCTGAGAACCATCAAAAGCCTGAAAACAGCGTTGCTGAACAAGGAACCGTTGCCTCATGAACTCATAAACTTCCTTATTTCCAGTATAAAATCACGGTGCGAGATTTGTATATCTATAAAAGAGGACCATACTAACCCATTTTTGTTCTTGTCTGTGACCACTGTTTATACCTTCCAACTCCGTTGAATGTTTTACACGATCATATGTGTGTATTATAACAGTTGTGTGTGAATGGTTATTTATTTATGTATTTTTGTATTATATGAACCCTATGAGCAAATCAAATTTCATTAAATCTGTCCATTAATTCTAGGGGTAATCCACCAAATTTGAAAATTTTCTTAATTTTGAACACCAGTGTACATTCAGGAACATTGAAAATAGAACACCAAGAAGGAAGCTTCGGATTAAAATGAAATTTAATAGTGCTTCTCAAACTTTCAATGCTTGTGACACAATATTCAATCAGAGTTTTCATCGCGCCCCCCTTTCATACAATAACAATGTATTGAATTCAGCGATAGTATACTTTAAAGCAATATATTTTTTTAATAATCTTTTGTTTTCGACTTTTCAGTATGCTCGCACCCCCCTCGTTAAGTTATCATGCCCTCTAGGGCGCGCGCCCCACAGTTTGAGAAACGCAGATTTAATACATATAATGATACAGAGAACAGACTCACTTGATACCCAAATGAAGACAATTAAACAAATATAGTGCAAACAATTAGATTAATACAGTGCAACTTCAATACCACGTCAAATTGCCTCCTTCTGTATAATATATGTGTATGGATAGTTAACTTATATCTAAAACGAAATATCCTATTTACCATTTAACATCAATTTTCCATAACAGATTCGAGTCTTATATAAAACGGCTAATTATTTTCGCTGAAAAGATATTCCAAACATAACAATTCCAATCTCAGCTCATTAATTTTTATGGTCTTCGTACGTACGTTCACACGCTTTATTTTCTAATCAAAAACATTAACTAAAAATGGTTATTTAGTAGTTCTGGAAATCTGTATACAGCCCAATTAATATTTTTGGAACACTTAATGTTCGTATCTCAGTGAAAAGATGTGTCAATTGCTTGCTGAATAAAATTGTTTCTTACAAAAGTTCTCGATGCTGACTTCGAAATATTACATATGTATACCATAGTTTAGTTTTTGTTCAGCCATTAACATTGAAATAAAATGTTTTTTGATGTGATTAAATTTATATAAAGTATTAAGAGTTTCTCATTCTTTTAATGACTGAATTTTGTGTGAATAAACCAATAACGAATACTTAGATATAATATAAACAAGCTTCTCCATAGAGAAAGAGAAAGATAAAATAAGTTATGTAATAACGCTGATTAAATTACAAAAATTTAAGTTTAATTACATGAAATAAAAAAGGAATGGAAGAGGTTAAAAATCAGTCTATAAAGCAATTCATAAGATTAAAATTTGCCGTAAGATAATTGGAAGCTAAATGTTTGACGATAAAATGAGTAGAAAGACAAATATATTATAGGTTTTTTGACGATTGTGAAGGGAAAAAATAACTCATTTTTCTTGTGGAAACTTTTTTAAAAAAATTACTTCTGTGAAAGGAAATCGCAATAAGGATTCTTTTACAGTGTAATTATAACATAGCCTTGAGCAGGATTTTTAGAGGAAAACATATAGATTACAGAATCACATTGTAATAAAAAATTAATTAAAATGTAAATCCTGCTGCAAATAATGAGCATACATGTGACATAATTATACAGGGCTTACAAAGGGAAGAAAATTAAGAATTGTGTAAATATTTTTTATTTTAAAAGAAATAATCTTTGTGAGTTTTTCTTCTGCTGTGTTATTCGTATTTATATCAAAAACGTAGTGCTTTTAAGTGTTTAAAAAATATCTGCTTTTATCAATATTAATATAATAATCTATAATATCTCACTTAAATCTATCTTCGAAATATAATGTACAGCAATAAAGTATAATGTTACGTCCATCTCTTTCAATACTGTATGGAAACGGTATTTTAACTAATTAAAAAAGAAATTACTTTTTTTACACATGGAATAACCTGAAGACCAAGTTCCATCTGATCGACATACAGTTTCCTTATCTCCCACTAATTCATAATCTTCAGCACACTCGAAGACATATTTTATTGGACTTGCTGTTCTACGGCCTGTGCCCATGTAAGGAATGTCAGGGCGTAAACAAGCTGCAATTAAAAGAAAAGATACGTTTAGTGAAATCAGTCTCTCTCTCTCTCTCTCATTCGATTCAGAAAATTAAAAAACTACACACATATATATAAAGAGAGAGAATTTTATTCTTCCATTATTTTCTTTTCCTTGCAATTCAGTAATATAGGCAAATATAGGAGAAGGTTGGCTGGCCTTAATACTATGTTTAACACTAATTATACCAACACTTAATAGATACCTATTTCTACCATAGCGGGTCAAATGATCCGACTTTATGTTTTATGCTTGAATGTATGAAATATGGATGTTAGAAAGGAAATAAAAATAAAAGTTTAATTTACTATAATAAAACAAAATAGTAAATTGACCATTTCTATTACAAAAGCAAAAAATTAGAATTTTTAATTCTTTTGCTCATCGCTTTTTTCATAAAAATTGTCCATTGTACTTTTTTTCCAAAACATTTTTTTTACTTTTTGAGAAAATTTTTTGGTTTTATTTTCTTTACAATACCCTTTTGACATCTCTTACGTTGAAAAGCATCTGTAGTAGACTTAAACCCGATCCTTTCTTTTTTTTCTTTGTTTTGGTTGTTCACGGGTTTCTGAAAATGGCCCCAAGTTCTACTCCCAAAACTTCAGTAAAAAATCTTGTCTTGAATGTTTTCTCCTATCATTTGCTTGTACAAAATCCAGGCATTTATGCCAGCTAAATAAAGGAAAATTAAAAAAAAAAAATACTTGCAGAGGCCATCTGCAAGACTTAGATTTTTCTTGAAATTATTCTCAGCTATTTTTGAATGAATTACTTTACGCAAGTTTTTTGCAGAAACGTGCAACTTACCGACTACAATACCTAAGCAGTATGACTCATAAACAAAAAAAAAAAAATGCTCTGGGGCCCCAAATGACCTGTTGTGGGTAGAAAATGGTAACGACAAGTTTTTACTAAAAAATAAACAAAACAAAAATTATAATAACTGAAAGATTAATTACTTAAAAAAAATCATGAAGTCATGTGCAAAAGCAATAAGATGATTGCAAAAGCAATAATAACTTTTTCAATGCAAAAGTTCAAAATGGGTCATTTGAACCTTACAACAGTGCTTCTGAAATTTTCTGTGTTTGCGACCCAATTTTCAGTCATAATTTTCTTCGCAGCCCCCTCCATACAACAATAATGTATTAAATTTAATAATAGTGCGTACTTTGACGCTAAAACTACGATACGACTTTAATTATAAACTGTACAAATTATCAAGAAAAGTATTACAAAATTTGCATATAATTTTGTATATGACAAGCCCATGAGATCACTAGTAATTATTAAACTTGTTCTTAACTTAAAATTGAGGAATTAATGATCAAATACATTTTGCAGTACTGATACATTTATAAGTATATAATATCATTGTAAATATATATTTTTTATTATCTAAGAATGTATTTTGTTTTGATTCCTTTTAAATTCCTCTTTTTTTTATTCCTTATCCCTTAATGATTTTTTTAAGTCTTTTATTTTGGGTTTTCTATATGCTCGCGCCCCCCTGGTAGGATTATCACTCTCCCCTAGGGGCACGCTCCCCATAGTTTGGAAAAGCTCTCTGCGGGGCTTCTCTACTGTCAACCCCCCTACCCAAAACCGATTTTTTTAATCATATAATTTTCATCCCCCATACAATAACAATGTATTGAATGCAATGTACAATGTATAATGTACTTTGATGCTAAAAAATAAAGTATTTAATTATAAACCACACAAATTAACAAGGTAAGTATTAAATTTTTTTTTTATGTTGCTTTGGGAATTTGGTATTTTTTGTAAGTTCTTTTTAAAATAATATGAAAAGTATTATGTTATACTTTTCTTTTCTAATTTTTAAATTGGAACAGATTACAATTGAAGTTCAACGTATATTTTTATGTCAGAATGTATTTTGTTTTGCTTCCTTTAAGTAAATTTGTAATTTTTCTTTTTAAAATAATCTTTTTTTTTCGCATTTTTCATATGCTTGCCCCCCCCCCACACACGAACACGAAGGGTTATCACGCCCCTCTAGGGGACGCACCCCACAGTTTGAGAAACACTTCCTTTACAGTTTTAGTTCCTAGAGCTAAGAGTTTGCTATTATGTATTATGACTATCTTATTTTTGACATATATTGTCTTGTTCTGTTTCTTTTTATTGTTTTATTAGATTTATGGCAATTTTGTATCTGATTATATATATATAGTCTGTTTCACACATTTACAGGTCTATCACGAAAATGTTCTAAAACTGAAACAAAATTTTGTAAAATTTATTTGCATAAGTGGAAAGAATCGTTGCAGTCTATGAAAGACTGTACAAAAATAATGGTTATGCGCATGCACTGTTGTAATACCGCAGTAAGCACTCTTGATACGTCACATAAATATAGGTCCAAGTTCTATTTGTTTGTAAAAAAGGCGTGTGGCTAATTATAGTATTTGAGAATTCTTAACAACTATACAGCGTGACTACAATTATCAGAAAGCAAAGAAGATTTAATCTAAGCTTCCAATGACAGTGGAAACAGAACTAAAGAAGATCTCAAAAGATCAAAGGAAGATCTCAAAATGTAGTAGGAAATTTTCTTCAGGAATAAGAGAAAACTTAAGGAAAAATGAAACATCCGGGACGTCCGTCAGTAATTTCTTCGATAGATAAATGTCCACTAGTTCGAGTGAGTGAGTGAATATTGCCCTGTTTCGTAAGCATTTCAACGAACGAGTGGGCTAGTGGTAAAGCCGCCGCTAGTGGAACTGCTAGTCTCAGGTTCAAAACCTACCGATTGCTACTCGACAGTTTTTTTTTAATTTGATTTAAATTGGCACTCCGGAATTTTCCAAAGAGTTGCAGCATATGCAAATTTATGTTAGTTCAAGTACTTCTAGAATATTCTAGATGTCATCACTGTATCTTATATAAGCTGCTTCCCTCGAGCTGGGGGTCAGTTCGTCTGGTGTACGATCAAGTAGATCACGCCTGCCTTCTTGCATTCAATACATTCTCATTGCTCTATTCAACCGTTGTATTGCTTCCTGTTCTACTCCAAGAATCTTCGTGACAATATTAACGTCGCACTGTTCAGCTACACGAGGGCTTTTGGCGACGGACCTCGTAAATTTGAACCACGGTCAAGAGACCAGGACGACACCTGAGTTGACACCCCTCTCCTAGCTACCACGCCACACCAACTGGAGGACGCTTGAGCTCTCGACAGATTTAAGGTGCATCGCTCTCGTGTATCCGAACGGTGCGACGTTAATATTCACTCTCTCACCCTACACGGCGGTTCTTTAGTGGTACTGGGCTCGAACTCATGACAAGCCAGCCACAATCCGATACCTTGACCGCTCGGCTACCACGGCCCCACTTGTTCGAGCCGCGTCAAATTATTTTCTATCTGAGAACCACGTAAGAAAACAAGGGGAACTAAAGTGTTCTCATAAACTGTTAGTCGTCTTTTGAAAGTTTTACCATTAACTTGTCAGAACAAGATTAAAAACGGTATCGTATTTTAAACTGATCTACAGGAATACATGACTTAAGTTTACCCGAAAAAGTTTGTTTTCCAACTGGCGTAAAATAAACTTTTTTCCCCATCTTGTGACAATTTTTTTTTCATACATCTAACAGCATATTTTTTTTTTTTTTTGACGATTATGTTTAGTGATGAAAAAAAAAGTTAATCTAGATGGTCCGGAATGGATTTAATTCATACTGGCACACTTTGAAAAAGGTCAAAAAGTATTTTTCAAACAGAAACTTTGGAGAAGGAAGTTGCATGGATTGGGAACTTTTACTGCCAGTACAATCTTTTTCTCTGAAATTTGTTTTATTTAAAATGAATAGTTCAACACGGAAATATTTCAGAAAACAAAATTTTTTGCCTTATTTTCGAAGATTTCATAAGAATAACTGAATGCTTCAGCAGTACGATGTTGATATTTATTGCAAAGGCAAAACTAGACAATAGTTAGCTGCTAACATAGTCGATTTACTGGACTGCATGGCCAACCTTTTCCCCAGACCTCAACTTTATGGAAAAAGTTTCGGGAATCTTAGTTCGCTTAATATACGCAAATAACTTGAAGTACTCCTTTATACCAAAACTAAATGAGGCAGTTGCGCATAGATGGGAAAGTTTAGACAAATTTACTCTCGAAAGTCTTTCTAAGAGTATGGAGCATGTAATTTTTAGTGT
This sequence comes from Trichonephila inaurata madagascariensis, assembly GCA_019973955.1. Lineage (NCBI taxonomy): Eukaryota > Metazoa > Arthropoda > Arachnida > Araneae > Nephilidae > Trichonephila > Trichonephila inaurata. Next base: position 63,219 of record BMAV01026562.1, on the reverse strand, counting down.
CATGCATAAAAATAGCGGGCCACTAAATCATTGGACCTATGTTTATGTGGAAGAGAGCACAATAATCCCCTTTATTGCTTATATATCAATGAAGATTTTTCATTTCATTGCATTTATTCAAAGATTGTTTAAGGTATCCGACTACGTTCGGAACCGTGATTTCGCAAAAGCGTATGAATGGATAATATTTATGATATTTAGTGTCACTTAGATTAGAAAATGGATATAAAATTGTTTTAAGAATAGTATTACAATAAAAAGTTATTTAAGTACAATATTTTGACAAAAAATGAACATAGAATGACCCATTTTCAAAATATTCTCCTTTCGTGAAAAATGCTTCTATTATATAAAAATATTTTGCCTGTATATATCTCAGACCTCTGTACAGAGGCTCAACTAGAATTTTTGAAATATATAACTTAAAAGTGGGTTTATCCATGTTTTACGACAACAGAGGGGAGAAATTTTAAGAAAAAAACGCCTATAATTATTTCAATGGGTTGTAACTCTGAAAATAATGTGAATTTTAAAAAAAAATAGTTCAGACTCTCTGGAGAAGTCTTTATTTTACATAAGCACACACACACAAACAAAATATTATTATTTTAGTAGCATTTTTATAAAAGGAGAACATTTTGAAAAAAGGTTATTCTAAGTTAATTTTTTGCCAAAATATTGTATTTAAATAATTTTTTTTGTCAAAATGACCTTATAAAACAATTTTATACATATATTCTTATCTAAGTGACACTAAATATCACGAAAATTATCCATTTATGCTTTTTTTAAAAAAAATCATGGATCCGAACGTAGTCAGATGCCTTAATTGTTGTAAATTTTGTATTTTGTTTACTTGTATAGTTTTCAGAATCACTTCAAATGTTCAGCTCAAGTAACAAAATAACCTCTGACCCAATTTTTAAGGTAATTCTGGGTGGATTTATATTATAGCTTTAAGCAAGACTGTTACACTTAGTAACATTTCTTCATAATCATATTGTAACCAGAAAATTGCCAAAGCTTTGTCAGGGAAAAGTTGAATAAAATTTAACAAATAAAAATCACAAAAGGATAATATAAGCTGTACTTCCCTCAAAATGATATATATATTCATACTTTTTCGTATCCTTTTGTTTCATTTAGAATAACATACTCCCAACTGCACTTTCGATTATTAATACTCATAAGGAATTTTTTACAGAGTTCTTAGGATTAAAAAATGTTTACAGATAAACTAAAATTAGATAAAAAAAAATTACCGTAGTGGGGTTGCAGAAAGATGAAAACTTCACAAAGGCCAAATCGTTCATTTTCGATATACGACTCTGAAAGTTGTTGACTGATTAATACTTTATCACCAATTGCTCCCTTTTTACAGACGAAAAGTTGACCGTTTCTTTCTGAATCTGAAATTAAAAAATAATTTAATTCAATGTTTATTAGTCTTCATTTATCACAGTTCATATGAAAAACATTATAATTAGAATTGTTATGATTAATACCACGAAATGTCTAATAAAATTGTGCGAGTCTGACAAAAGAAAGAAAAATACCAAGAATATTTCAAATGGTTCGGTGCATCACAATAGGTATTACTCTGTCCAACTCTATAGGTAATCAATATTTCTAGAACATATATGAAGCAATTTTCTAAGGAATATATATATATATATATATTGAGTCAGAAAAAGAAACGTATTTACATCAAAAAATACTTTTTCATCATACTAAATGGAATAAAAGAATAACAAAAGCTCAAACTATCCAATAATATTTGCTTTTTACATTGTCTCATTACCTTGCTATAGTTAAGATTTTGAGTTTTGCATTATGACTTTAGATCCACTGTTATTTTACTCGGCACCCGGTTCTTGAATTTTTGCTAAATATTGCAAGATTTTTTTTTTTTTTTTTTTTTTTTGAAAAAAAAGCTTTTTTGTCAATTTAATTTCTTGAATTATTTCTTATTAAACCTTTAAATATACACTACAGGCCACACAAAATACACCAAGAAGGACCAGAGATATCACAACGAAATTTATTTGGCAGATAACATGTTGTACAAACAAACGATTAAAATTATAGCCCTTTGTGACGTGTAGATGATGACAGATCAGTAGAAAGTATAGCCGCCATTGTTATAACCATTGACACAAGCCTTGGCATAGGATCAAACAGGCTTTGGATGTATCCTTGCGGTACAGCAGTACACGCGGCTTCCACATATTGCCAAATTTGATCTGGTGTAACAGCAGGTGGTGTATCCTGGGGTAGAGTCGCTGTGAAAGCATAGACCACACGTTTTTGATTGGTGATAAATCGGAAGAACAAGCAAGTTAAGGAATCAATTCAATCTGATGGGCAAAGAACTCTTGAACATTGCGTGCCACGTTTGGTCGCGCATTATCCTGTTGGAATATGGCTGATGGCAAGCGCTGAATGTATGGGAGGAGCCCGGGCCTCATCACCTCAGAGATATATCACTGGTTGTTCAGTGTACCAGCAATGCGTACTGGAAGGGTACGACAGTGAAATCCCATAGCAGCCCAAACCATGATACCGCGTGCAGGACCAGTGTAGCTATATATAACGCGACAGTTCAGTAGCTTCTCACCACGGTGTCTCCAAACTCAAATCCTACCATCGTGATGTTGCAGGCAGAAGCGGGATTCGTCAGTAAACACAATGTCGCTCCATTCAATGAACGTCCGCCGTTCATAGCACCATTGGCTGTGCAAACGTCTGTGGTTTCCAGTCAAGGGTAAAAAAAGCAATGGAAGAGTTGCGGGCATTCCACTCTGCTGAAAACGGCGACGAATTGTACGAGTAGACACCGTATGATGCGTAACAGACTGAATGTTCTGCTATGGTTCGTGATGTGGCTGCGCGATCCATCGCTGCTATGCGCACAATCCACCTGTCATCACGGGCAGTGTGGCAATGAAATGAAAGCGATCGGCCCCGTAGGTCCGTCGTGTCCTCCTGCATCCAGCGATGACAGATCCCCATCATAATTGCTTGCTTTCGTCCAACACGTTGACCGATTTCTCTGAAGGATAATCCGTAATCCCTATAGCTTACTATTCTTCCTTGATCAAATTCAGAAACGTAGTCAAAGGACGCTCGATGTCTTCCACGAGGCATAGGTAAACAGCTTACGCCAGTGCTTCTCAAAGTTTCAATATTCGCGACCCAATATTTAATTATAATTTTCATCGCACCCCCCCCATACGATAATGTATTGAATTCAATAATACTATACTATGACGCTAAAACTACGATACGACCTTAACTTCTGAGTGCCACCGGCGTATATAAACGTATCGCTCAGTCAAAACGTTAATTTCCCCAGACGTATATATACGTCTTTCCGAAGTACGATCTTTTCTCTGTACTGCTCTCCATAAAATTATTCAGAAGGCTGTAGAATGCAATAAAAGGACCTTGACCATGTTTCGGAAGCATTTACTTATTTCAGATTATATTTGCTTATTTGTTCCGCGGCCGCCCCCCCCCTTCAATACATCGCATACGCGCGCCTACGTGGACACGGTTGGCATTGGGAAGCGAATCGCTAACTTTTAATCGGTGGTTAAGGGATTAATTATAAACCGTACAAAAAAATAAGGATAAGTGTTAACTTTTGTATGTAATTTTATATTTGAGAATCCCATGAGGTCATTGGTAATTATTAAACTTGTTCTTAACTTAGTATTGTTAATTTAATTATAAAATATACTGTACAGTATTATATTTATAAGTATAATATATCAGTCTAAATGTGTACTTTATTTTTTATAATGTCAGAATGTATTTTGTTTATCTAGTAAATTAATAGTTTTTAAAATTATCTTTTGTTTTTAACTTTCAATATGCTCGCGCCCCCCTCGTAGAGTTGTCACGCCCCCAAGAGGGGCGGACACCATAGTTTGAAAAACGCTGGCTTACTCAAAAAAAAAAAAAACATCACACGAAAAAAATAATTATCGTACTTCAAATCGCCAATCTGTTCTCCCATTGTAAAGCACTTGCATGTGGCACTACGGCTGCCCGTGATGTGCGTCTGCGCTATAATGCTAATGATTTGCATATTTTCTCATCGCAAAAGCATGATGTAAATTTTATATGGTTTGCATGCTTCCTTCAGGGTGTTGCATTTTGTGTGGCCAGCAGTGTACTATGTTTTGGAAAGTGGTGCTTTTTTTTTTTCTAAGCAAACCAAAGAAAGCAATGCACAAAACTGTAAGGTATTTGCAAGATATTATGTATATTACAATATCTTTCATAAAGATAAGGAATTTTGGTTAAAATATGAAATAATTTTTACAACATATTTTTCTTTGGATACATTCATTGAAGTAATATAGATCAATATCACTAGGGAAAGATCCTTTAAAAATTGTGTCCCGAGTATCAATGTATAGATTCTAGGAAAAAATGATTCTCAAGAGTTAACAATTTGTTTGAAATAATTTTTGCAGCATATTTTTCTTTGGATACATCCATTGAAGTAATATAGATCAATATCACTAGAGAAAGATCAATTAAAAATTGTGTCCCGAGTATCAATGTATAGATTCTAGGAAAAAAATCATTCTCATGAGTTAAAAATTTGCTTGAAATAATTTTCGCAACATATTTTTCTTTGGATGCATCCATTGAAGTAATATAGATCAATATCCCTAGAGA
>BMAV01026562.1:0-41787 GCA_019973955.1 Trichonephila inaurata madagascariensis | reverse complement strand
GGATATCTTATCTTAAGAAAGTTTGATAAGCATGTTCTTAAGAGAAACATGCTTACCAAATTTCAAGTTTAATAGTTCAAGAGCGGAATTTTTTTTCTTATCTATAACACCCCCGTAACCCTTCTTGCAGTCGATTTCCACAAAACCCGTTTTTAGCAAATCTCTACTCAACAAAAGAAACGTGTGTCAAATTTCAAGTCAGTCGATCTAACAGTTCCGGAGTTCCCTAAATGAGTGAATCGCTTTTTTTCTTCTATATATATACATAGATGGAGAGATAGATTTGTTAATTTCTTCAATATTTTTAACAAATGGGGGATTCTTTCTTGTGTGTACCTGAAAAGATTCAAAATGTAAAAGTCATCCAATTTTCCTTGACATAATGATGGGTATTCGGACGCTCGTGTTCTCTAATTTCCTTATACTTAAGAATATCCCATAATTCATCCTGCTGTGAATAATAGGGTATTATAGCTTAATAAGATACTCACAACAAGAAAAGACACACAATCCACCTAATCGTTTATCTTACTAATCTAATGAAAACTTCAGCATAGATATAAAATTACTTATTGAAAAGATGGATGTCGAATTGCTATTAAAAATTACAGTTATAATTAAAACCAAACCAAATCGTTAATTTTTAATAGTGCTTGGCTGTTTGAGATGCAAATTCAAAAGGGCTGATAACAGCTCGGAATCATTATTTGGCGTTTTCTTTGTGGTACAAAAAAAAAAATAAATAAATAAAATAAAATAAATAAATAAAAAAAATCTATCCTTGCACAAAAGATGAGTTATACGCCTTATCAGCATGAGAAACATTCTAAAATGTTGATACATTTCCGTTAAATCCGTTGCTTCCGTTTCTTCCTTTTCAATATGTTTAAATTATAAAATCTGTTGTTAAAAAGAGGTTTTTAAAACTAGTAAAACTCTATCGAAGCACAGGGAATGTCAATCAGAATAAATCTCATGGCATTTTACTCCAATGCTTTCTCTAATTCAGATGGAGAAGATATGTCGTATATCTGTGTCTGAAATCGGCTGCAAACGCAGAAATAAGAGTTTTTAACGATGTAAATGTTAAAAAAATTTCAATTTCTCAATCAGTTCCTCAAATTACTTAAATCGCAATAGCTTGATGCAAATTACATGGCACTAATTTACTCGTTCAATAGTTTTATACAAAAAGTAATATTTTTTTTTTCTCGTTTATAATGTTCTTTAAAAAATTTTCTTATTGAAACAGAAAAAATTATGAAATAGTTCGAAATATAAATAGAGAATTGAATCGTTACCACCAGGACGTGTTTATCGATTATTTCCCGCATTGAGATATGTTTTCTTCCTAATAACATATTTTCAATTATTGTGTTCATATTTTCAATAACTTCAACATTATTATGTAAGGAAAAAAGTTGAAGTTTTCATGTAAAGTTTTAGCTTTTATGAAAAATTTATTGTTTGTTCTCAATAAAGTGCTCAAAAAATCACATTCCAAAACACAAATAGTGAAATTAAAAACAACGATATATTTATTTTCGGATAAAACATTTTTATTAAAGTAATAAAAAAATAAACTTATTTAACAAGGGAATTCACTACGAAACGATTATTAAAGAAACTTATATTTAATTTGGGAGGACTTATTGGTAAATGGTTGCGAATAATTTTTATAAATTGGTATTAAAGCAGTAAATAGCTCAATCAAAGGAAATTTGTTTTATTCTAGAAATAGGGGAATACACACACAACTTAAACATCTTAGATAAGTGATTTATACAAAAGTATAGTTGATTAATGTGTTTTTTATAAAATAAAAAAGTATTCTGAAAATAAATTGTTTTACAGCAGATCATTTCTTTTTTCTGTAATGATCAAGTTAATTGTATGTTTTTATTTTTATACATAATTCATTTTCGTGATTTTATTATTATTATTTTTATCAAACTTTAACAGTTTTCATGAAAATTTGGGTATGGATTTTTAAAAGACACTAAATACAATTTCGTTCTTGGCAAAGATGTTTAAATTATAGATTTATTGTTGCCGCTAAATAAACTTTTGTCGTTGTGGTTCAAGATAATCTCCTAGAATTCGGCTTATTAAAAAATGAATTTTACGATACAAATTTAAAAAAATAAATCACGAACTGTGGTTTATATTATTATTTGCATTATATTTTCATTATTAGCCATTGGGATAGTTCATCCTATTCTATTCTCGAAGTATTATATCCTTTTAAGACCCAACCCACACGATTGTGCGGGTTAGATATTCTTATACGTTTTTGCTTCTGAAATAGTCGTATGTAAGAAAATCCCGAATCTAACGATTGAGCATGTTCTCAGTAAGTGTAAAGTATCACTTTGTATCAACAGACGGTGGTTGTAGTCCATGTTTTACTTTCAGCTGGCAAATTTACCCTTTTTTTTTCAAAACGAAAAAAACACGTTTTTTTTTATCTGTCGAAAAAAGTAATTATCAATATATTTCTAATTGCTTAAATAAAAATTTTTTTGTATTATTTTTTTTAAATAATTGTAAAATAAAAAAAATATTAACAATACTCTAAATGGGGCTTGAAAGGGACTGGGTTTTGTTACCCGCCGATCGTGCGGGTTGGGCGTTAGGTCACAAAACCCTTTAAAAAAGTTAAGTTTTTTGCCATGTGGAGTTTTTTTTTTTTCTGTTTTCAATTTTAAAAAAAGCCTAAAAAAAAACAAATATATTGATATATAAAAACATTTTTCCTTGGGGGTTTCCAAAGGAATGAGTCCTTTTTTTCTTTCTCGGGTCTTTTTGCAATTCATTTTTTTTTTCACACTTTTTGAAGGGGGTATGGCATTTTCACCCTTTTTACACAGATATCTGCATCCATCTCTCCCCCCCCAAAAAAAATCTGGGCTTACCGGGGGGGGAGTTAATTTATTGGTTTAAATATATGTTTTTTTTAAATAATAAAAAAAAAATTCCGATACATTTTTTTTTTTTTATGGAATACTGGGGCCAAATTTTTTAACCCAAAAAATTTTTTCCGGGGTGTCTAAAGGAGAGGAATTCTCACACAAAAAAAAAATTTTTTGCAATTGATGAATAAATAAGGGGGGAATTTCAGAACTTTAGTGATATATTTACAAAGCTGCGAACAAAACATTTAATTACGTTTACCAAAAAAGGGGAATCAAGTTCAGATAAAGAGCGATGAAGAAAAAAATTGGAAATATTTGAAATAGAAAGACAATTTTGGGTCATTCTTTACCATCAAACTATCTTGAACCCATTCATTTCATTGTTTTAGCTGTTGCAAATTCTTTGGGTTTTTGTGCAAGCAAGATGCAATATCAAAAAAAAATTTCCCCCAAAAAACAAAAAGGACCACTTAAAATTTAAGTTAAAGATAGTTGAAGAAACGTTAGCAGCCTCTCCACCCACTAACAAATGCATTTTAACTGATGATGAAAATAACAGTGTTGTGATTCCACTCGAAAAAAGATCAAAGTGTTAGGTCCACGTGCCATACATGCCATGCCTTTTATCCTGGACATTCCAGGATAAAAATGCTTGACATTTATAGCCTTTTTTGATGTGTTGATGACATTTCAAAGCCACGCAAGTGCAGATTTGAAAACTACGAAAGCAGTCCGAAAACATTTTAAAAAATTTAGGGATATTTTTATGGCTTATCAAAAACAAAAAATGTTTTAAAGAATTTTACAAAAAATTTTTTAAAGATTTTTTTTAAAATAATTAAAAATTTAATAAATTTAAAAAACCCCTTTTTTTTAAAATTTTTTAAAAAAAAAAGGGGAAAAATTTTTTATCAAATTATCCAAAAATTAAAAATTTCCGGTCCGAATTTTTAAAAACGCCTTTTTAAAAAAGCCACCGAAACGTCGGAAAACCTTTTTAAATTTTGAAAAAGGGGGGGGAATTTTTAATTAAATTTTTTCCCAATTTTTGGGGTCAATTAATTTTGGTCCCCTTTCTAAAAATTTTAAATTTTTTTAAAGATTTAAAAAAAAATTCGGGGGTTTTTAAAAGGAAACTTTTTTTTTCAAATTCATTTTACCTTTTTATTTGGGGTTAAAAATTTCCCAAAAATTTTTTTAAAAAACTCCAAGGGTTTTGTTAAAAAAACCGTTTTTTTCCCCCCCGTAAGGCCTTTAAAAACCCAAAAACAATTTTTTTAAAAATTTTTCCAAAAAATAATTTAAAAAAATTTTTTTTTAATCAAAAAATTCCCAGAAATAATTTCAAAAAAAATTCTTTTTACAACCCCTTAAATTTTAAATTTTACAAAAATAAGCAGTAATTGGGGTACCTCATTTTTAAAGGGGGTTTTTAAATTATTTTAAAAGGAGGGGGGAAATAGGGGGAAAAACAAAAATTTGGGAAAATTTTAAAATTTTTAAAAAAAAAGGGGTTTAGGATAAAAAACTCCAAAGGGAAAATTTGGGGTTTTTTAAAATTTTTGTTTTAAAATGGGTTATTTAAAAACTTTTTTTTTTCTCCTTTTAATTTTTTTCACAAAAAAGAAAACTGAAATTTTTTAATTTAAAAAAAATTTGTTTTAAGGGGAATTTGGAAAAAATTTAAAAAAAACCTTTTTCCCCCAAAAAAATTTTCAAAAAAATTCAGTGAAAAATATTGTTAATTTAATTTTTTTAAAGAAAACAAAAAAAATTACATTAGAAAAAAGAAACTTTTTAAAAAAAAAATAAAGTAAAAATTTTTATTTTAAAATTTTTTGTTTTAAAAATTTAACTTTTTTTTTTCTATTTTTTTTAATTAAATAAAATAATAAAAACAAAATTGCTAGGTTAAAAAAAGGCAAACCCCCAATATTTTAAAAAAAAACGGCCCTTTGGGAAAATCAGGTTTTTAAAACAAAATTTTTGGTTTTTTAAAAAAGAAAAAAACTTTTTAAAATTAAAACCTTTAAAAAATTTTGTATTTATTAAAATAAAAAATTTTAAAAAAATTTATTTAAAATTTTAAAAAGGGTTAAAAAGAATATTAATTAAGTAATAAAAATTTTTAAAAAGAAAATTGATTTGGAAAAAAAGCGGGTTTTAAAAGTTTTTAGGAGCCAAACTTAAATTTTTAAATTCATTTTTTATATTAATTTAATTTTAATTAAAAAATTTTTTAAAAATAAAAATTATTTAAAATTCAAATTAATTAAAAAGTTTAAAATTTTTAATTAAGTAGGAAACAATTTTCCCAAAATGTTTGTTAAAATTTTCAACATTTTTAATAAAAAAAGAAAGATTTTAAATGGAATTTTTAGGAATATCACTAATATCAAATTTCATTTTACATTTAATGATTGTTTTATTCATGTTGAATGCCTCCACGATGAATGAATATTTCGTTTTTATGTAGGGAAGTTGATTTCACTCACACACAATCCCTTAAATATCGTTTATTAAATAATTTATTCCTTAAACGCAGCTGGGGAAGCAAGCAGCTGTGTCATCCCGGAAGCTGGAAAATTTCAGTCATGCAGAAGGAAAGTTATTAAAATGGTAAAGATTATAACTCTTTTTAATAATAATAATAAAGACAAATAGCTCTACACAGTGGCGCATTAAGGGGGAGGGGGTCCAGAGTCGAAAGTCCACCATTTTCGTATCTTGCTCCAATATGCCACCCAACATGTTTTTTTATTATTTTGTCGATTATCGGGAACAAAAAACAGTAAACAATTAATTATTGAATAAATAATTAGCCTTAATTAATACAAAATAATAAATACTTAATAATGTGGGAAACTATCACCTGTATTTTTCGATATCAAACTACGAATCCTAGGAGTTGCTACATAATGCATAACTATTAAATAATGAAAAACTCTTTCGAATCAATAAAGTTATGTATTAAGAGCAATGATGTAATCCATTCTGTACTCAGTTACGGGTAATTGAGAATTCAGTTATCTAGAAAGTCCGAAATACACGTATGCTTGTCCTTGGGAGTTGGACAGCTGTATTTTTACATTTTATTGCAAAATATATTGATTTTTATCATTTTAGTAACGGTAAACATTTTTATTTGTCTTTTATCTGCAAGCTTAAATATAATGATTGAATAGTTTAAAAGCTTCACCAACAACATTTCATAATATTACGCATGTAAGTTTTGAAATGCTTTTGCTATCGCATGTGTCATACTGTCTATGATAATCTAGTTGAAAGCATAGTAATCTACAGATTGCGGGATTAGGTCTCGTCTCTCCAAAGACCCTTGTGTGGCTGAAATGCCATACGTTAAGTCTACCAGGGTTCAAAGACTTCCCAATGGAATGGCATGAATATAGAGATTGAAATACCATATAAGAGATATCGCCTGTTGACCTTGGCTTAAAATTACAAAATATATTGACCATGTTTAACGGGTGTTTGAGATGGAAGGAACACAGGCATCGGGAAACGGTGAGTAAATCAATAAACGGAAGTGTTCAGCAAACAAACGGAAGTGGTCAATAAACAAATAAACATAGTCACTGTTTGCGGAATTTCGAGTATCACCATGATAAAATTTCGGATTGGGAATCAAACTCGTAAATTTCTTAAGATTTCAATCAATAGTTTCCATTTGTAAGCTTTCAAATAAAGTTTGCATTACTATTTCTTTTCGAATACTGAATGATTTACACAACTAGCTTGTCTCCTTTTTAATCTTACTCTTCAAAAGATTATAAAAAACTCTAACATTATTACCAGAGGAATTATTTTGACACTTACTTTTACACGATGCACTTAAATAGGCCTTCCTTTATTTGGGAGTGGATGCAAATAAAATGCACCTTGTCATAAATCAGAACAAAATCCAAATTCATGTCAAGTATTAGTTTTGATGAACCTTATTTTGTAATTGGAGAATATATACAGATTTGAAGTTATCAATGGTTTCAGATATTTAAGCTCTGAACTGAACACACTCAATGACATAACCCCTGAGGTTCGCAATACAGTCACTGCTGATAACAAATGTTTTTACGGACTTCAAAAATGTAAAAAAATATAATTTCATCAGCAGAAAAACATAGTTACTCATTTACAAATCATTGATAAGACCCGTTCTCACATATGCTGAAAAACGTGGGCAATGACCTAGAGAGACAAGGAGACTCTTGCTACGCTTTAAAGGTTTAAAATGTGATAATATTTGGAGAAGAAGAGCACCTATTTAGAAATTTGTGAAGTTTTTAAAGGACCAGATATTGTTAAATTCATTGTAATACAAAGGTTAAAAAATGGGCGCAACACCTGATAAGATTGAAGGACAATCGAGTCACAAAAACGATCTTTAGAGCCAGAGGAACACCAAGACTCAGGTGGATGGATTACCTCGAAAAAGATCGGAAAATTATTAACATCAGAAACTGGAAAAGTCAGGCCAAAAACAGGACAGCCTGAAATGGGATTCTTAAGAAGGCCAAGGCCCAACCTGGGCTGTCGTGCCATTGAGGAAGAAAGGAAGGAAATGATCTACAAAATTTTTTCATATACTAGATGATTTTCCAAACAATCAGCATATTTTTTTTATTTATTATTATTCTATTAGATCACCTCACATATCTTGTTAAGAAATACAAAAAATAAATGAGAAACTTTTTAGAAAGACAAATTTTTCTTACAGATTTTTAACTTTTAAGTAAAGAAAGAAATTTACTTTGGCTTCGTTTATCCCATAGGAATTCGTACTCCTGGATTCTTTCGCTGTCAAAATTTTGCTATAAGAGGAAATTATATTTTGCTTCTCAGCGACTTTATATTATTTGACGAATTGAGTTAAATCGGAATTACTATTAAACCTAAAGAAGTTCCCACGGACACGTCTTTGTGTACAGAATTTTTTACTTAGACGTCGGACATAATATCTTGAGTTTTAAAGTTTACATCTTAGATCAGTGATTCTCAAACTGTGGGACGTGCCACCTTAGGGGCGTGGTAACCCTACGTGGGGAGTGCGAGTATATCGAAAAGTCGAAAATGAAAGACTTTTTAAGAAAATTATTATTTGAAAGTAATTTATTTAAAATATGTATTACTTAAAAGTAACGTATACAAAACTTAATACTTGTCTTGATAATTAACGGTGTATAATTAAGGTTGTATTGTCACTTTAGCGTCAAAGTACATTATCAGTGGCATAACGGAGAATATTAGGACCCCCCAGCAAAGTCAGGTTTTGAGCCCCAAGCCGGAACTTACAAAGCTATCACAGCAGGCTTCGGGCCCCCTAGAATCCTTCCCCCCTTCTCACGATGCGGGGGTGTACGTTATACCCCTGTACATTCTTTTTACAGTCAATACATTGTTATTGTATGAGGGGGGAAGGCGCGCGATGAAAATTATGATTGAAAATTTAGTCGCAAATAGTGGAAGTTAGATGGATTATAGCCTTAGATTAGAGCCTTAGATGGATTATACCTTTCCAGAATGTTCCAGTTTTTCATTGTTTTTGCATCAAAAATACACAACTTTAATGCTTAGAAAAAGTAAAGCAATGAATCAGTGAATTAGTAAGATTATGCTTAAACGAAGGAAATTAAAGAAATACCGAACGAATTAAACATGCTGAAAATTTCATTTCACATTTATTTAGTAAGTGAGAGTGTTTATTAATGTCGTGTTCTCTAAAGCAACACGAGAGCAATCTGCAATGGATCTTGTAATTTTGAACCGTAGTCAAGTGACGAGGACGACACCTAAGCTGGTACCCCACTTTCCCGACATCCACACGACGCCAATGTGAAAATTTTGAACCCTGGCAGGTTTAACGTGCATCGCTTCTATACAAGGCAAATCTTTAGAGGCATATGGACTGGAATCTGAGACATGACAACGCCAGCCACGAATTTGTGACCATGACCACTAGGCTGCAGCAACCACTTCAGATCGATTTAGTTCCATAAGTAAACATTATGAAACATATTTTTGACCAAAGAATGAAGTAAGCTATTTGTGCTATACTAATAATGCATGTGATGAGGTAAGCAGTAAAGTATACTATTTCCTTATAAAACTATAATTTTCATGCTCTGAGATATGCTTAAAGCAAAAATAACACAGAAATATGATCACATATATCTTATTTTATATTGAATCTAGTTGGTTTCTTAATCACAACTTCTTAAGGTAGCTTACAAAATCCTTTTTGTCATTTTAAAACTTTAATTATACTATAAATAACATAAAAAATTACTTAATAATAATAATAATAATAATAATAATAATAATAATATATATATATATATATAATTATTATTACAAAATGAAATTGATAAAATGTAAAAATATTTTTTTATCCTTTCCATTTGAATAATAATCCGATCGAATCAATAATAATTCGATTCAATTTTTACCATTAAATGAATAAGTTTATTAAAAGTACGCTTTTGAACATATATATATATTAATCTACTTCAAGAAATAAAGTAAAAATAAATTCTGTGGCATCAGAGCTGGTATCTTTAACGAATAGTAGAACAGGTTCCAAAAATATCCTCATAGATGAATTTGACATTGTGATATACATGTATATTATGCAAATTATACTTATAAATCCTGAAATATCTATGAAAATTCTGAGCAAATTATAATTGTAACACACCTCATATAAAACCACTTTAGTTTTAACAAGGAAAAAAAAGTACGGAATAAACGAATATGAATTTGTCGTTTATAATAAGATTATACTAAATGTGAAACTCTTTTCATGTTTTGAAAAAGAAAAGTATTTGATATCCCTTTTGATCAATTGATTCGAATGTTTTTTAAGGATGTTGACAAAATCAGGAAGTGCAGAATGAATAACACTTCGAAGAAACATTAAAGATGTCTTAAAGGAAATTGGACAAAATCTCCTCAAGGTTTCAATAAGGAAACCTATGATAAAAGTCCGAATCATTCCAGAAATAGCCGCAAAAAGTGCTCTTTAAATATTTCTCTCTCTCTCTCTATCGTCCTTTTTCTCCCTCCCTCTCTCTACAAATTATAAATTATATCTTTGACTATTTGGAGTATGATAAATATATATATATATATATATATATATATATATATATATATATATATATATATATATATAAGTTTGATAAGTGTGTGTGTGTGTGTGTGTGTGTTTGTAATATACATAGATTATATGTATGTGTATAGTCATTACAAAATTGCTACAATTCTAACTTAATGCAAAGCAATATATAAGGAAAAAGCAAAACGGTAAGGGACAAAGAAATGTAGCCACAGAAATACATTAGCACAGTGCTTTCCAAACTTTTAATACTTGCGACCCAATTTTTAATCATAATTTTAATTGCCCCTCCCCTTCATACTATAATAATGTATTGAATTCAATAGTAATATACTTCGACGTAAAGCTACAACACGACTTTAATATTATAAACCGTACAAATTAAGTATTAAATTTTGTATATAATATTATATAGGACAAGTCCATGGGGTGACTGGTAATTATTAAACTTCTTCTTAGCTTAGTATTGTTAAAATAACTATAAAATACATTATACAGTACTGATACATTTATAAGTGTATTATATCAGTGTAAATTGTACTTTATTCTTTTATTATGTCAGAGTGTATTTTGTTTTGCTCCCTTTCAGTAAATTAATAATTTTTTAAAAATAATTTTTTGTTTTCAACTTTTGGATATGCTCGGGTCCTTTATCTAGGGTTAATATGTCCCCCACAGTTTGTGAAATGTTGCATTAGAAAGCTCTTCGGTTTAGGGCTAAGATTTCAGGGCAAACAAAGTCTTAAGGCACTGACCTTCCTTCTTAAACCTATATTACTGTGCTGAAATAAAATTTAGAAGGGACAATACAGTTAGAAATAATGCAAAATATTTAAAAGTAGTGAAATTAATTTCTGCACAATCTAAATTACCCCAATCTAAGAAAGTATCAAAAAGTATTATTATTTACTGTATCACAAGCAAAACAATACAAAGAAACCCATAATGCTGCTTTTTTTAGAAATTATTGATAAAAAAAATTGTTTTTTATGTACTCTGAAACAAGCACACGTTGGTAAAGTAAAAACAAAGTGTGAAATAAAAGTACTTCTCAAGAACACTTTCTAGCTCTTTCGGTTCGAGGGAAGAGGAATACTACTGTGTGTTTGTGGTTTATCTAATTTTAGATCAGTGTACTATATAACAAGGACGAATATATCTGGGATTACGGTTTGCAGATGATTTCACAACCAAGAACTGTATTGAAGACGACCCCTGATGTATGTCTTTAATCGATTGTACAGAAGTTCCCTTTTACGTAAGGCAAAAGAATATGTCAGCTGAATAATACAACTGGCTCCTGAACTTTTCACAGAGAAGTCCAGATTTATTTTAAGAGTTATTCAGATCGAGTGCTGATATGGTGAAAAAAAGGGTACCTAGACACTAACAACCTAAAATTATTAAAAGATAGCTATAGGGAAGATGGAATTATTGTTAGGTGATCACACCAACTTATATGCAATTCATATGAGAGCTCTCTGACTGCTGTGAAGTATCGCAAGATCCTTTCCCCATATGTTGTTATTAGTGATGAATTGATTCATCCTAATAGATGAAAATGCTTGATCCCCACTGATCTAGGCTTGTTAATGACTATCTTGAGGACAAGATTTGGAGCAAATGGAAAGAACTTAATCCGAGAAATGGCTGTCATAAGTCCTCCTTCAAGATCATTAAATGCGCAGGAACAAAGGTTGCTCCATTCCCTAGCATTACTTCTCTTTCTAGTGTCTTACTACTTAATTGACGGTATAAAAAATGCAATTGCAAGAAGGGAAAGTGGACATAATTCTCATTAAAAACCCTTTATTTATTTAAGTTCTTTTGGCAAAAATATGTGCTTTTTATAATCAAATGGTAGACAACTGCAAAAAAATTTAATTTTTCATTTGATGAGGTTACAATAATGAAAAACGTAATGAATAACTGTTTAAAGCACAATTCTTTTAAATTTCCTGTTATTAAGTTCACTCTTTTATATAAGTCATGAAAGACTAGGTATACCTTAAATTTATTGGCTGGTGTAATACGTATAATTCCATGAATAACTATTATTCCAAAATGAATAATAATACATCTGGAAATTCCTAATCCTATATATAAATTTGAATGTTTGGTTTTAATGTTTGTTTATTTGTATATTATACGAATCCCCATCACTAAACTCTCCAAAAGTTTTTTGGGGGACTTGTTGATATATTTTCTAGCATATTTCTGTTAATCAAGAGATTTCGTGTGTAATTTATTTTAGAGAAAATATTTTTCAAAGACCTCCTCTTTCATCGATGCTGCTGCCATCTATGAACGGTAAAATCAACGATTTACTTAAGGAGATTGAAAACATGATAGTTGATTTTTTTAAAAATTTATCCATGCGGAGAACTGGAACTTTAAATATCTTTCAGTAGTGACTTTGTTTTTAACATGCATCGATTTCTTAAAAATTTTTAGCTTTGTAATTTCATTTTATTTCAGACAACAATTTGAGAAAGAAAATTTTAAAATTTGAAAACCGATTCTATTTATTTTAGATGAATTGGTGGTTTTGAATTGAATTTCAGAGGTAAAAGAAAAAAGATGGATAGTATAAAAGAACCACTCTTAATTATAGACCAAACAAAGTATTTAAATCCAAAAAATCCATACACCATATGAAAAACAAAAAATATTGTTTATAATCTACAAGCAATAGAATTTTTATTGAAATTATACTCATAACTTCAGGATGAAAAGTGTTTTCTTTTCTTACCCAAGTATTTATAAAAACAAATACCTTTTTGAATTCTCTCTTAAATTTTTGTTATCTGTTTTATCTTTATTGAAGCAATTTTTTTTTCAGATGTGTGTGTGTGTGATCCCGGAAATTACCGCGTAATTCAGATATATTTATATAACTGAATTTGCTATTTTATTTACTAAATAGTTTAACTAAACTGCAGTTCACTTAAAATTATTCAAAATATTATTTAAAAGCTTAACCTCATTAAATATTTTTTTCATTCTTCCCTCCCGATTGTTATGTTTTTCAATTCACCCACGCGAACTAGTATATTTTCTAATATATATTTTCGTGAATGAAGTACAATAGCAAGTTTGGAGAATAATTGGAATTTAATTGATTAATTAGCAGCGTCTATTTTGTTTCGTCCAATACGTATTACCTTGAACTCAGAGTTCATTTTTGAGAAATTTTTCTTAACGCTCTCCCCTGCTTGTCTATTGTATCCCAACAAATCCAATGTACGATTTTTATTATTAACAATAAATTAATCATTTATTAAAGTATGGGTAGAATACGTTTTATGTGATTTAGTGGCCTAAAGTTCCGTTTCTTAAATAAGAAATTAATATGGCATAAAGAGGAAATTTATCTAATTTTTTTTTCATAAGTTTCATTCATTCAATATAAAATTGAACCCCACTACAAAAAATAAGATGCTGTTTATTTCTTTTATTTTCTAGATCTAAATGAACCCTGATGGAACTAATCTGTTGGTAACTGTCTGGAATGATTCCCGATGCAAAGTTGCGGAAATAAGAAGGGGGAGGAAATGGTGTCTTCTTAAAAGACTAACGGAATGTTTATATTTAATCAATAGATTCGGAAATAAAACCCAAAATTATCTTTATAAAACGTTCTCTAAGTAACTGAAAAAGAGATAAAAAGATAATATATTGTATCTCACATTCGCAAAAAAAGATTGCTATGAAAGCTAATGAGCCTAAAAATAACTCGTAAAATTTTCCTTAAGGTATCCGACTACGTTCGGAACCGTGATTTTGCAAAAGCGTATAAATGGATAATATTTATAATATTTAGTGTCACTTCGATTAGAAAATATATATAAATTGTTTTAAAAATATTATTACAATAAAAAATTATTTAAATACAATATTTTGACAAAAAATGAACATAGAATGACCCATTTTCAAAATATTCTCCTTTTGTGAAAAATGCTTCTATTATAATAATATTTTGCCTGTCTATTACAATAATATTTTGCCTCAGACCTCTGTGCAGAGGCTCAACAAGAATTTTTGAAATATATAACTTAGAAGTGGGTTTATTCATGTTTTACGACAACAGAGGGGTGAAATTTTAAGAAAAAAAACGCCGATAATTTTTTTAATTGGTTGTAACTCAGAAAATAATGTGAATTTTTCAAAAATCATAGTTGAGCCTCTGTACAGAGGTCTGATTTACATACAGGCAAAATATTATAATAGAAGCATTTTTGACAAATAGGAGAACATTTTGAAATAAGGTTATTCTAAGTTAATTTTTTGTCGAAATATTGTATTTAAATAATTTTTTTTGTCAAAATGTCCTTAAAACAATTTTATACACGTATTTTAATTTAAGTGACACTAAATATCATGAAAATTATCCATTTATGCGCTTTTTTAAAATCACGGTTCTGAACGTAGTCGGATACCTTAAAGAGTCAATATCATTTATGTAGCTCAAAGAAAGGAGGAACTTTTTCATATGTAAAATGACTGGATAAGTTAGTCGTAACTAATTTGAAATTATACGAAAAATATCCAGAAAATAAAGACCCTTCAACCATACAATTGAAAACTCAATATTTATTGAAAAAAAAAACCCCAATTCTGTTACATACCGGAAGCTTCCTTCACTTCTCTGCATGATCATCATCTTCATTTAAACATTTATCGGTATTTATTCACGAGTTTCTGAATTTTCACGTTATACTCTCCTGCCACCAATGCACTAAGTTAGGTGGCCGCTGCATTCTCCAACTTCTCATCACTTCTAAAATGTTTACCACCCAGAAACTCTATCAACTTCGGGAAAAGATGGTAATTGCTAAGAGCAAAGTCCGGACTATTGGTCTTTTGTTTGAATGCAGGGAACACAAGGCTCAATGAACTGGCTTCCTAACAGTATAATATGGAAATTTTGAAGCTCGTGAATAGATAAGACAAATGTTTAAATCAGGGGTGGCCAACCCGCGGCCTCCCCTTGAATAATTTTGCGGCACGCGAGGTTCCTTACAACTTTACAAAAGCGATCATTTTGTACAATATTTTTGTTTTTAGTTAGTGTTTCATAAAAAATATATCTCATATATGTTTTTATTTTATTATGTTGCTTCTGTTTTTATACATTCTTAGAAGTTAGCTGTATTGCATTGCAGCGGCTCCCTGTAACATCACGCTTGATTCGTATAAGTTTATAGCGCTGCTTATATTGCTAGAGATTGGTAAATTTGATCATTGCATTATTACAGTGCTTCTCAAATTTTCAATATTTGCGTCCCAACTTTCAATCATAATTTTAAATGTGCCCCCCCCCCTTTCTATACAATAACAATGTATTAAATTCAATAATGATATACTTTGACGCTAAAGCTACAATACAAAAACTTTAATTTTATAAACCAGTACAGATTATCAAGATAAGTATTAAATTTTGTATATAATTTTATAACATACCCCTAAGGTCACTGGTAAGCTTGTTCTTAATTTAGTCTTGTTAAATTAATATCAAATACATTGCGAATTACTGATACATTTTTATAAGTGTATTATATCATTGTAAATGTGTATTTTACTTTTTATTATGTGAGAATGGGTCTTGTTTTGCTTCCTTTCAGTAAAATAATAATTTTTTTTAATAATCTTTTGTTTTGACTTTTCGATATGCTCACGCCTCTCACTTAGGGTTGTCATGCCTTCTTGGGGGGGGGGACGCCCCACAGTTTGAGAAACGCTGCATTATTATTATTAAATTATCTATGTTTGTATACATGAAAACAGTAATAATAATTCATTCCGTCTTAAATTTTCACTCCAATAAATGTTTGTAATGGATACAAATCTGATATAAAGGTGTATATTTTTATATTTTTCATATACGGTCCACGGGATTATAATATTTTTCCGAAGGGGCCCTCAAGGTCATTTGGGTTGGCCACCCTTGGTTTAAATGAAGGTGGTGATTATGCAAAGAAGCGAAGGAAGCTTCAGGCATGTAACAGAATTATTTTTATCCCAAAAATATTGTGTTTTTCATTTTTTATAACTAAATGGTCTTTATTTTCCAGATGACCTTGTATTTCATTTGTCAAGACAGTATTCTTGAAATTAAGTCCATTTCAAAATATACAAAGATTGACTGATTAGTTGGTTGTATTTACGCCAGAGCCATTTTTGAAAAGCTGCACCAAATATTAATTATTTTTTTTTTCGTAATTAAATGAATCGGCTAAAAAAGCTGCAAACATATATTTAATTCAGATTTTCAAGTGTAGGGGGAAAAAAGGGAGAAGTATATATATATATATATATATTAACAAAAAGGAAGAGCAAAAATAGAAAGGGATCTGCAAGGCGTCTCAGGGAGCACTTAATTGGTATTCACCCAAAAAGCCCTCTACAAATATGCGATTAATTTAAAAAATTATCCAGTTATCATAGGATAGTTTCAGAATGTAAAAAGCGATTGCGATGCCTTTTCTCTACATTATCTCTGGAAAAACTGAACTGAGTGGTTGACAGGGATTCTAATTGTGTTAGAACGATAACATTTTAGTGAATAGTGAAAAAAAGTCATTTCTGTTTTTCTGTATTTTAATTCTGGTAATCAATAAAAAAAATTTCGCTGAACAATTATTCTTTGTTCATTTTGTATCTAGATTATGGATCAAAAATTTGTCATTTTTTTTTTATACTTTTTTCAAACATACATATCTTTTTAAACATAATAGTATAATTCGCGTTCTAAATTTCCTAAAAACTAATTGTAAAAAAATCTATTTAAATAAATGAGTAATTTACCTATAAAGTTGGCTTTCTGTATGACAGAAATCATTAGACTTTGGAGTCCATTCACAGTGACTGTAAATATAAAGCTAGAATACCTAGCTTTTATACTGAAGTACAAATTTCATTGAATTTTAAAATTTTTTTTGAAGCACAAATTTTGATTATGAATTTTTTATTTAAAATTTGATCGTATATGATAAAATTGAATCTGACATTAGAATCTTATTTCTCTTCTCACTTTCTTCCCTTTACAGTCTCTGTTTGAGCAGCAAATAAATACACTGTCGTGTTGGATTAGTTAACTTCTCTGTTGGGGGAATGGAGTTAATAAAGTGTCTTTGAGATAAACGTGAAGGGGAAGGTGCTCAGCAGAAGGACACGTCCTCTTTTTTTCAGAAAATTCCACCGAGGGTACTTTTTAATTATTCTAAACCATAAAAAGCACATGTGAATTAATTTGGGAAGCATAAATTGTGCACAGTGTAAATTTTCACAGTTCCCGAGCTATACTCGGAATGAGCCAGGATGGTACGCTTTGCCTGGCCAGGAGGGGGTTAAAATAAAATCATTTCAAGTTAAAAACAAGAACTGTAGAAGATATAAACATAAGTCTAAAATGAAAGAATTATTTCTGTAAAATTTAAATATTCAATCTTAAAACTGTTCTTCGAAATTTAAGAGGGTCTGTTATTGGCGAGTACTCACGGTTATGAGTTCTCAACCGGTGTTGTTTCTGTCGAGTAATAGTGACATTAAATAACCACCATGTAATGGAGTTGATGCTCGTTAAATCTGCCGAGGGCCGAAGTCCTCAAGTCGATGTGGAAATACGAATGTGGAGTGCCAGCTCAGGTGTCGGCCTTGTCACTTGACAGTGGGTAAAGTTACGAGTCCGTCGACAATCACTCTCTTGTAGCTTCTAAATGCGACGTTAGAGCATTCAAAGTGCGATTTTATAGAAACTTAATTCGGAACGTTCCAAATTCTTTACGGAATCTTTTATAATCATTGTACTGTTTTCTATAAAAGGTTACAATCTAACTGAAATTTTAAAGAAAAAGTTAGCTTAGATAAAAAAAATTTTTTTAGGTTCCAACTTTGACTGAATCATCTGTCATGCATCGCGGATTTATGAAGTTTACATTTTTGTGCTCAGTTTGACCTCCGTCCTTAATTTAAGTACTTCCCTACTTTCACTAACACAAAATTAGTTTTTGCAGCTTACTATAACGAAAACATCCTTTCAAACGTCTATTCGTTGGGTTTCCCGTTAATCATACATGATAATCTTCGTAGAACGTTAGTTGGTTTGTCTTATCTTTATTCCCACCTTGCATTTTATCTAGAGACTATGTATTTATTTCCTTCGCCTTTCTTTATTTCCCCTTGACTCGACACTTCCTTTCTGTTTTCTTCATTCGTTTCTCTCACTCTCAAACACTTCTCTCTTTAATTGAAGTACGAGAATGGAACTTATGTTTTATTGATATATAGTTACCATTTGTTATCTGTGTGCTCTTTACCACATAAAATACACACTTTGGCTAGTCAGAAGAATGTCCGAAATAGCATTTGTGCTCTTGTAAATTTCGGAGAATATTTCTTTTCGGTTCTTTTTTTTTGTCCTTTAGACATAATTTTAGAAATTATTTGTTTAATGACTCATTTCAGAGACTGAAACTCTTAACAGATAACGTACAAGATATTGTTAGCAAGCAAAAACATGTATAAATACTTTCAGATGCTTTATAGTGTAAGCATTTTTGTACATTTAGTATTTTAGAGGTTTAATCTGTGAACATCTTAAAAACCAAAGAAAAACCCTTTCCTAAACTTTTAAACTAGCCACCGCAGAAAACATTCGTTGCAATAAATAATACTACAATGCATGCTTCTAACTATAAAAAAATGTTATTTTGGAGAGGTTAAATTAAGCTTTTTAAAACATTTTTGCTCATTCAAAGTTATTCCATCATACTTGAAGATTTTTAAATTAATAAAAGTGATTGTTTAACTCTTTGGTTAACAAATGCTTGTGTATCATACATAACGAATACTTGACTAGTTAACTATTATTAATGCGTACAGAATAAGATTTCGGGAAAGTAATTCAAAGAAAGAGTCTACAATTTTTCAATAGATTTCCATTGATTTTGCATTACTCTCTTAAAGAATTTAACCAGAAAGGAACATTTTGTTTCATATATATATATATATATAATTTAACTTCATAACTTAAATTCAACATCCATAATGATTATCATTCTTCAATTCAATATATAATAAGATGTAGGACATAAATATTTACACTTTTTACTATGATTTAGATAATTAGAGTGTACTGTATTCTGTTTAAAGTATCGGAATAGGGGATAAATTTAAATTATATATTTTAAAATGGATACATTCGAACTTTTGCATTTTGTATTAATTAATTTCGTAATGCCGAATTAGCTACAATATTATTTACAAATATTGCTTTCCTTCCACACCGTTCTTAAAAATTAACTTTATTTAAAATTTAATTTGATTTAATACACAATCTGACGAAGTTCTACCAGTGTTATTGTCTTCCAAATGAATACACGTAATTCTCTAAAATCTCTATTTTAATTTCAATATGAACATTTGTTACCAAATTGAGCTCGGCAAATAAAACATTCGATTGCATTCGTTACAGACCGTTTATGCATTTTTACCAAAAAATTTCCCTTTTATTATATTCCCTATATTTCCCTAACTCCTTGCTAAATAAATAAACGGGTAAAACACAGATGAAACCTGTATTTCAAAAAACCATTGTGCAAAGATTGTTTAATGATTTCACATCAATCGTTTAGTATTATTTTACGTCTCCCGTTACTATTGGTTAATAGAAACAATGAAAAAACTATTTGTTAACATTGTATTAAGTAGTGTGAAGCGCAACAATAATTTTGAGCTTTATTTAAATTAACCTACTTTCACCTATTAAAATACAAAATTTGGCAAACAATGGCAATTTTGGAAGTAATTTATATCTTTAGTCATTTAACTGTTATATATTCAGTATTCAATCACTGGCCAGTTTTTAACAAAAATTTTATTTAAGAACATGAAAACTCAGCAAATAAAAGTAAAATAGTAGGCTTAAAAATTAAATTTAAATGCTTCAGCACAATCGAATTTATTAAAGTTCGTTACTTATTCAAAAAACTAAAACTGATTATCTGGTGACATTCCATCTCCTTCTGTTGAAAAAAAAAGGAATAACCAGGAAATATATATGATAGGGTGCAGTAGCGCCCACAGAAGTTTTCAAGGGGGTCAGGATCGAAAGTCCACCATTCTTATATCATATTCCTTTTGATTTTGTCAATTTTTAGGAACAAAAAATAGTAAAAAACTAATTATTGAATAAATAATTAGTATTAATTAATAAAATTAATCATTAAAAACAAATATTTAATTAAATTTTACGTATTATATACTTAAAATTATAATCAATCGGGGAAAAAATCAAAGGGTTTTTGGGGGTCCGGACCCTAGGACACCCCCCTTGTGTACTGATAGGGTTTTCTGAGGCTTAATTTCAGTAATTTATAAAATCATGGTGTGGTTTGGATATGTATTTTAATAAAAATACATAACATTGATGTTGCTACATATTGAAGTTTTTTCTTATGTAAATCATTACAGTTACATAATAAACTTCATAAGAAATTTTATAGCCGATTTTCATTAGAATTATGAAGTCTGCATTATGATGAAAAGGTAATTATTTGTGAGTATAGCTTTTGAGTTCTTAGATTTATATCCGGAGTATTTTACCGAGTATTCTAGTTTACTTACGGTGTATAAATTACTGCTTCAGTAAATAATATGAATTATTTCTCACAGAAAAAAATGACTCTAGGTCAAAATCAATACTTCTAATTATAGTAGAGCATTTCTTTTAAAAAAGTTTGACATTGTAAGCAATTTTGAATTTTTAAGAAATTAATTAGAACTATCTCAAATGCACTTAATAATTAAATACACAGAAAAGAGATTAATAACAAATCACTTATGTTCTGCTTGGTATTAACACTCATAGCATTAGTTATTACTCTGTAAATTAGGGGTCTTCAACCTTTCATGCTCGGGGGCAAATTAATAAATTTACAATGATTCGTGGCCTACATCAATAAAATCACAATAATCCGCGAGCCACAAGACTGTCAAAAATATTGCAGTCAGGAAATTTATATATAAAAAAGGGAGGTTTGTTTTACAAGGCTAAAACTGTGTGATTCTAAGGGAAGAGATAGTGTTTACAGATTTGTATATATACGTATATCGGTTTCAAAAAAGTTAAGGTATCCGACTACGTTCGGAACCGTGATTTTATAAAAGCACATAAATGGATAATTTTCATGATATTTAGTGTCACTTAGATTAGAATGCCTGTATAAAATTGTTTTAAGGACATTTTGACAAAAAAATTTATTTAAATACAATATTTCGACAAAAATAACTTAGCCTTACTTCAAAATGTTCTCCTTTTTGTCAAAAATGATTCTATTATAATAATATTTTGCCTGTATGTAAATCAGACCTCTGTACAGAGGCTCAACTATGATTTTTGAAAAATTCACATTATTTTCTGAGTTACAACCAATTAAAAAAATTATCGGTGTTTTTTTCTTAAAATTTCTCCCCTCTGTTGTCGTAAAACATGAATAAACCCACTTCTAAGTTATATATATCAAAAATTCTAGTTGAGCCTCTGCACAGAGATCTGAGCTATATACAGGCAAAATATTATTATAATAGAAGCATTTTTCACAAAAGGAGAATATTTTGAAAATGGGTCATTCTATGTTCATTGTTTGTCAGAATATTGTACTTAAATAATTTTTTATTGTAATAATGTTCTTAAAACAGTTTCATATACATTTTCTAATCTAAGTGACACTAAATATCATAAATATTATCCATTTATATGCTTTTGTAAAATCACGGTTCCGAACGTAGTCGGATACCTTAAATGGAAATTGAATAAAAATACTTTGCAAACCTGTTAAAGATAAAAGTCCCCCTTTTTTCCGAAAATTTCTGAGATTTTATACAAAGTCAGATTTTTTACACTTAAAATTATTTAAATGCAGTGAAATTTTTGAAAAGTTCATCATTTTCAAAATTTTTTTTACTGAAATAGATATTAAATCCATCATTGAAATGTTTTAAATATCAAGAATAATAGAAAAAATGGCGTTTCTTACAACAAAAGGAAGACAGGGCAATTTTTTTTCTTTGAAATTGCCTCAAATTCAAATGAAAAGCAACTAAAATGTCTTCAGCGGGCCACGGATTGAAAATTCTTACTGCAAATTAATGATATTTATTGCTCTCAGAAAAATAAAGTGCCAATGAAGTCATTTATTTATAGTACTAATTTTTGTGTCGTAATTCGAAAATCTTTGGATGTCTTCCAAGCTATGCAACTATAAATTATTTATCATTAATTGTATAAAACAAGACATACTTTTGTTATTTATCATTTATTATATTATTGCAAATCTATTGCAAACTTGATAAGACTTCCTTCCAAGAATTTGTTTTCCAAAGTAAACCCTTCATATTTTTTAAATAATTTCTTATACATTTTCGATTTTGCTAATGAGACAGTTCAGTTTATATTCTTGATATCTTTATTTAGTTTTTGAGAATATTTTAAGAAAATTAGTGGGTATTTTTTCGTTATTCCTTATATTTTTTACATCTAATTAGAAATTTATATGCAATTATAATCTTTTTTGAACGAAAGTTGTAAGCTATGTATTTATTCAATGAAAATAATTTTTATCATAAGAAATTTCCCGTTAAATTTATAATTGTTTGTAAATAATAAATTCGAAAGAAATATTTAATGTCTTATAGATATTACGGAAAAAATATTACAAGAAATTATAGCTACAATAAATTTTTAATGCAGAAATGTTCTAAAATAAGCAAATTAAGTAGTCATACACATTTAACTAACTTTAAAGCTACCTATAAATTTTTCGTTATAAAAAGGGCTTCAACAAATATTGTTTCTTTCACTAATGCTAATGGATATGATGTGGGTTTAGAAGAATTATTTTGTCAATTGCGGTTTATATAAGTATCCGAGAATACATAGTTTTAGGCTCTGTTTCGCGGAAAATGTTAACCACTGTGTAAACTAATTAGATATATAAAAATATTTCTTCTCAGAAATGTATTCCTCATTTAAGTAATATCCTTTTAACAGCCTTATTTTATGAGGGTTTCATGTTTACATATTCCAAAACATATTTGAACTACTTATACTATAAATTACCAACAGATTTCTCACATAAAGTTTGTTAATCAATAATAATAAATACTTATAAAGCACATTAATTTCTGATAAAATCAAACATCAAATATTTTGTAATCTAATTTTCTTACTTCTTTTTATTCTAAAGAATATATATGTATATATATACCTGATTTTTTAAAAATCTCCTTGCTTTGAATATCTTTATCGAATCTACATATAATAATTATTATTTCTCCAAAGTTAGTTTTTTTTATTTACAATAGCATTATATTAGCTTTGAAATTTCCTTTTTTTGTTTTCGCTCTTCATCAAAATTAATTTTGATATCAATGTATTACCTGGATACAAAAAAATTGCATTGTAAAAATTATTCTTAAAAAAGAGTTATCATAACTAAGCTCATTTCTCTCTCTCTCTCGTTACTGAAATAGTTTTATCAGGTTACATACATAATTCTTTGCATCACTAGAGCCAAAAATAAAGGTAGCGGTTTGTTTTCACAAAGAATAATCAGGAACAAATTTAATTAAAAGATTTCAGCAACACAAGAAAAAAGTTAAATTTTATATATTTTTGTTTTGACTGTAACACAAAAACAGGTAGAGTACTTCACATTGGCATCCTAAGTTTTGATAAAAATATTTTTCACGGCAACTGTTATATAATCCAGATTTTATAGCAAGAATTGTTTGCTTCATATTTCTTTAAAACATATAAAAAAAAAAAAAATAATTTTTTACACATGTTAGTACAATATTTCGACAAATAATCTATCAAGACATCAAAGAAATAAAACGTAAACTTTTGCCCTTATCTATAGAATTATTTTTCTGTAAATGATTCATATGGCATAAGAAAGCATTGAATTTCAAACTTCCTCTCAATTATTTCAAAAAAAAATTTCAAAACATTATACTGCATAGAATCGTATATTTATGATTTATCACTACCATCTTGTTTATCAACTAGGGTAAAAACTATCAAAGTAATATTTATGTGACTGTAATGATTAAAGTAATTTTTTTTAAATCAATGATAATTTTAATTGGTTAATCATACAACAGTCAAAATTTAAAATCAGTCAAATTAGAAAACAGTAAGTAATCAGGCAACGTTCAAGCAATCAAATCAATCAAATAAAACTATACTATAAATTCTTACCTGTCAATGCAATGAACCCAAATATCAGTAAAAATGCCCCGATGAATATTAAGCGATACAACCAATTCAGTATATACAATTTGTTAATCATTGTTTTCTTATAGCACTATCATTTTGCCTAATTTGTATTTCGGCGCTTTTACGAATGTCTGCTAGATAATCGTCATGAGTATTGCTTTGACCGTAGGCAGTTCACGCTGGCGATACGGAGTAATTGGGAACTCAGCAACTTCCGTTTATTTATCGTAGCTTCCGGGAAGCCCATGCGTGTGGTTATGACGATAGATGTCATTTTTCCGCCCCGTTTGTACTGGCCTGAACTTTCAAACGATGTCTATAGATTTTATTTTCATCGAGGGTTGATTTCAATCATTGTGTTTCATGGGACTCATAATTAACTACCGCAATTTTCCAATAGTTTATTAATTGTAGAGAAATTTTATTTTATTGTCAGTTTTATGAGACCTATTACACCTCTGACAGACATTTATTGGATTAAAAGTTTTATTAATTGAAGCATTGCATATCAAATCATAGGTGTTGCAGCGCTATAGTTCTGAAAAAGTTAGCGACATAAAATAAAATTCGCATATTACTCTCCTTCTTCTAGGACTAAAAACCTTTTAATCCTTTTAAAAAGTGCAAAATTGATATGAAAGATGAATCTATTTTTGAAAACTGTTCCTGTAGGATTTCATAATTACAAATTTCAAATAAGAATTTAATAACTGCATAGCGCAAGTAATCAGGAATAATACAAGGAATTAAATTTATGAAAGAAAAAATTCATATGGGAGAACTGAAGAGCAAATTTAAATTACATTTAGTCAGATGTGACTTATTTTAAAGGGAGAAGTGTATATTGTGCTTGGATCGTACAAGTTTCATGATCCTATATATATATATATATATATATATATATATATATTTTATTAATTTTTAAAATTTTTCCTAAAAGGAACATGAAAGCTATTGGCAACGGAACCTAGTAATTTTGAGCCACGGTTAAGTGTAAGGCCACCTGAACTAGCACTTCTCTCTCCAAACTTTCATACCACACGAACGTGGGGATTTCAAGCCTGGACAGATTTAAGATATATCAACCCCTTCATACGGTGGTCTTAAGTGACACCAAGGCTCGACATTCACAACCCTGGCCCCGATTTCGCGTGACCATGACCACTAGGACACTGCCGCCATATATGTGTTTGTATCGATTCAGATAGTTATGCATTAAAACTACTGTCATATTTAGCAACTTTTAATCAGGGTTTGTTTACTTTTTAGTTGCATGTCAAAGATTGCTCAAAATCTTCCAAACTATAATAATATTCTTATTGTAGGGTCTTTTCTATCTAGTCAATGTCAAAGTCTTAATTAGGGTGGGTATTGCAGAGGTTTATTTAAAATAAGATTTTAGAATCGAATCACTTCAGTTATGATATCTGAAAAATTCTGTATGTTCTTTTAGGGAATGTTTACCGCACTTGTTGAAATTTCTTGTATGCTCAGTCGAAAGATATTTCCACATTAATTCAAGTTTACAAACGCGTCTCACGAATTTTGATTTTTTCGTTGAGACAAAGAAATTGATAAGTGTCTGCTAAAGTACTACTCTGGAAGACAGAAGCTTTGGTGAACAGGAGATTTATTAACTGTATTTACAAAAATATCAAATCATACCGTGAATATCACACTGAACACCTAAAATCAATCTATGACAATCTGATAGCGAAAGCCTTGGTGGGGTGAACATCAGTTTGCATGCATGTGTCTCTTCTTCCCTAGATGACCACCACAGGCCCTTACAAAATTTGTATTTTGAAATTGCATTAACAAAATGTATTTATTTTTATGCCATAGTACTCATTCATCAAAAATTTAATCAAATTCGAGTGCATAGTGTTTTTTTAAAAAAAATCACAGCCTTATATGAAACTTAACCCTTTATCTACCGCATTATGATTTACTACAGTTTTTTTCATGAACTTTTTTTTTTTTTTTGGATTAGTACATTGAAAATTAAGGGATATACATGAACAAAATACTCAAATTTGGGAAATTTAATCCGTTAGAGCTAATTAATTAATTAAAGTTATTCAACTATAAAACTAATTATATACACTGTTCAATTAAAACAGATAGTCAAATCGTTTTCTAAGATCTTCATTACATACAAACAAAATAAGACACTTAAATTTTGACATTAACTATTTTTTCGGGACAAAAATGATAATTTTCACAATCTGCTGAAAAAGCCGTAAGCTGAAAAAGCAGTTTCTGCTCTAAAACTATTCGCCTTCCCCACTAAAATACTCATCAAAGAACCCGAGCTGCGATATATCTTGGAAGATTGGATTTCAAAGAATATTCCTGCCAAGTATCAGAATATTCGTAAAAATGGTTATTCTACGTAATTTTAAAGTGAGTGGTACTTATAAGTACAACGTCGGTAGATAAAGGGTTAAAACTGCTGAATTTGATTAACACTATTCACTGTTAATATCTATACTAAAACTAATGGTGTTGTAAAGGCCAGTGAAGTTGGAATTAACATAAACATATCAAGTCGACCTATAATGTAAATGGTCTCATATAGTTTCTCCCACAAAACTCTAAATGTAAATAATTATATGTTCCCAAAAAACACCTGACCAAACAGACAAAATGTAGCCAGTAAACTGGGAATACTCTTAGTATAGAATAATAACTCTTTTTGAATTAATATAAAATATTAGTAAAATGGATGCATTCGAATTTTGTTCTTAGATGCAAATAAGTGACCATTTAAATACTTTAAGCTATCATGCAATGAAATCCTGAAGCTATTAGGTATTTTTTCCATAAGTCTTGCAATATGAAAGAGAAGAAATCTTCCGTTCCTTTACCGAATTATGAAGGAAAATGATAGCTAGCTTTTTCAGAATATGTCAACGTCCGCTTTGAAGAAATGAAAGCATTGTATTTATCATTATAAAAAAACTTCAAGGCGACATTATTCCTGTAGATAAGATCATTTTGTTTTCTGGAATGCCAAATAGGATTTCATTGCTCACGTTTCCGGAATAAGGAAATGTGCAAGTCTTGAAATATCGCTATATGCTTTGACAAGGCTAAAAATTGACTTTCGAAGAGGTCGATATTTTTGATAACAAACAAAGGACTCCTTCTTTTTACTGCTGAACAGCACATGAGTGTAGAAAATAAAATTCAGTTTAGAGAAGAATTCAAAAGATGAAAAATCTATAACCGTGCTACTACATCGTGGTCATTTAAAAGGAAATCAAATCATGAAAAAGAAACTTATTTCATTTGAACATTTTTCTTTAATTTGTGTGCATCAATAAAAGTATGTTATATTTAACACTATTTAAAAATTAAAATAAATCTAGCCATTATTTTGATATTGCTTACATAAGGTCCAATTAGAACTTAATGCTCAAGCTAAGACTTTTTTTTTACAATCACATATATGTTTATGTATAAGAATATATATATATAGTGTTACGAATTTTGTGTAAATAGTGTAAATAATTTGTATTTGAGTGTTTAATGCATTTATATTACTCTATGTTATGTTAATTGCATGTTAAAATTGTACCATTTACAAGCAATGCCGCCCCTTACGTTATAATGGTGATTCAATGAGAACTTGGCGAAATCTTGGCGGTAGAGCCAAGTTGGCATCATTTTTGGCGATCATTTGGCGACTGGCGACAATTTTGGCGTCATTGGTGACCATGTTGGCTAGTTCGGAACCCTCTGGAATCTTCTAGAAAGTAGTGGATCTCTAAACTAATGTCACGAGCAGCTATATTTCTGGAAGTTTCTGTCGCGCCTATAAATAAGAGGCTCGCCGGGACGGCGAGAAGTCTGGATTAAACCAGCGAGTAGTGAGGATTGTTTTGACTAGCGATTAGCTCGGCGGTGCTTGTGAATAATCTTTACTTACGTGTATTTTTAAACACTGGTTATTGTGTTTGATTGCTGTTGAAGGTGTGAAGACCTTCGGATATTTACTCTGTGAATATTGCTGCTGAATCCTGTATTTAAAGGATTGGATTTTTGTTAATAAATTAGCATCACTCTTAAAGAACTGTTTATTTTCTTTGTGACTGTTTTGCATAAAATCCACGAACCCTCGGATCTACGTAACAATATATATATATATATATATATATATATAAGATTGTAGAGGTAGAGAGCTTACACACACAGACTACCTTGTATTAACTTATAAATAACCAAACAAAGCCTTCTTAAAAAGGTTCTGTTCCTAAGTCTTTAAGCTTTATATTGCTTTGATAAGGATACCAGAAAAATGTGTGTATGATTTTTAAAAATATGTATGAATATATAGTTTTATATCGGTTGCATAATTGATTAAAATGGGGTGTGGGCACGATGCATGTAAATTGCTACTTACTCACAATGTTAATTTTTATGAAAATCCAAAATTTGTTAAAACGAATTAATTACTTCAATACTAAGATCATGATTAAAGGTCTCTTGTGCAAAATATAATATCTTTAGTAAAGCGTATATGTAAATATTCCCAGGGTGAAAATTCAAAACTTACCTTCTCGTTGCCAGTCATTTGTAATTCATATAAATTATTTAAAACAACGAAGATAAGATTTTTTTGCCCTTAATGTGTGTTGACTGTGATTATGCTTATGGCTTTCAATTAGAATTCCAAAAAACGATTTTTTCAAAGGAAATTTTATTTACAAGTAATAAAGACCTTTTTTTCTTTATAAAAAGATTGCATTATATTTCATCAATTTCTTATCTATACAAATAAGATAGCATTTTAAGGAAATTTCTTGTAACATGAATCAGTTCTTTTCAAGCTTGATATTGATTAAGGAGTACATTGAGTTCATTTTTTAATTCAGGAATGACTTCTGAGGATTAACAATGTAGATTCAAACCCCTAGAATTAAGGCAAGAAAATAATTAGCAATATTAAAATAGAGTTTTGAAAATTCATTATACATATAACAAGAAAGTATTTAATTGATTTAGAGATAAAATAGTTTTATAGCATACACCAGAAGATAAACGCATGCAATGGTAGTCAAAAATCAGAACTGTGCATAACGCTTTTCCTTGCACATAAATTTAATTACCTTAGCAGAAAATCATGCTAATATTAATAAGAAGTGTTTCATGTTAATCTCAAATTTACATGTAATATATACTTCGTAAAATTAGAATATTTCTTACAGAAAGATATATGGAATTTTCCTTATAAAAACATTTTAACAGCCTTTTTCGTTTTTATTAACAATGCATCATTATTAATTCAAGTATACATACATACTATATCACATTAAAATGTCAATTTTTAGTCATCATCAAGCGTTTCTCATATTTAATTTTTTTTTAATTTTTAAAAACGTTTTGTGAATCCAGATTATACAAAATCACATTAAAATCTATTAAAACATTTATCTCATATAAATTTGTAATAATATGCATAATTTCCAGGGGAAAAACTTGTAACATATATTTGTAGAATCATAATAAATTATTTTCAACATTTATTTGCATTGTTTCCTTACTAAAATAATTTCAATATATATGTGAAAATATTTCCTACTTTACTCTAACAATAAAACAAAGAAAAGGAGGAAACCAAGAAAGGAAAATTGCAATAATATAGTTTTTTTTTAACTTTTAGTTTTCCTTTTTAAAATAAATAAAAAAAAATTAAAGGTCACCTTGTTTGTCGATAAAATATGCTATCTTCCATTCTTGTTTGTCCTGTACATGGGAACACAACGTCTGTGCATGCATGCAAGATATTTCCCACATTGAGCAGTAGCGGGAGGTCCTCTAATTGAGATACACGGCATTCCCATCTCTAAATGAAAATGTTAAAACTCTATAAACATACATTTAATACATTTTAATTAATTTATTAAAAACCCCCATAAATCAAAAGTTTTAAACAGAGCTTATTTAAAAACAAATTATTATATATAAAAAGGTATCTAGCAAAGTTTCGGGAATCAATTTTTTGAAAAAAATTAAAAAAATTTTTTTTTATCTTTTGCCATTTTTTTGGGGGAAAAAAAAACAGCCTGAAAGAAAAAAAATTAATAAGATAGAGAACGAAGAAGGACTATGGTGCCTATGCTATAAAAGTGGTGAAGTGAATTTTAAATACCTAGTATTTAGCATTATTTTGGCAAAATAAGAATCAAAACCTTAAACGCCTTTATGAAGATTGTATTTTTTATTTATTTATTTGTCAAAGTTATTTATGTTACTTAAAACCTGATATCTCAAAAATTTGGGCATGGATTTCTTTCATATTTTGTTTATACAAATATTATTTAGAGTATGATAAAGACAATGAACTTAGGATTTAGCTCCAACATCAATGTTTTTTTTTTTTTTTTTCCCCCTTTTTTTCAATTTTTAACATTTTGTAGTTACAATCAAATATACCTTCAGAGTTTTTTTGACCATATGTTTACTGCTTTTTATGTCTCTTAAAAATAGTTAAATATTAAGAAACTTAAGGCACATTTTAAAAGTTTAAAAGCTATTATTTTTTATATTTTATAATGTATCATTTTCGTCTTAAAATACTGCATAAGGCAAAAATTTTAGACTTTACCTTACTAATTTCGTATATTCGTATTTTTCATTTTGTATTTTCGTATATGTATTGCTTTTTTTCAAAATCAAGTATGGAGTCAAGAAATGACTCGGGTTTTTTTTTCATTTTAAATGTCAACTATTAATTTTAACCTTAAGATATGAGAGGTCAGCTTTGTAGTGTTCATTACGGATTACTTTTTTATTGATTTCTAAGTATCTAAGCATTGATTTCTAAGAATTGAAAATGACTTACAAGAATTCAGATTAAGAACTTATTCATTCTGCTATTCCTACAACTTATTTAGAATTTAGTTACAAGAAGTTACTATAAACTAAGCTTTTTTACTTGTAGTAAATAGAATACCTTAATTATATTATAAATAAGGTAACTAATGTAAAAAAGTAGCAGTTTTATTATACAAAAGCCAAATACCCTCATCAAAAACCGGACTAAATTTTTTCAGTCTGTTAACGAATAAAGGGGGTTAACACTTTTTTTTTTACTAGGGGTTTTCTTCAACTTTTAATCCAATCTATTCTTGTGTATTTCCTGTTGATTGCATAGCGAGCAAGTTCATATCGAAAAACAAAAGGAGACTGTTAGTTTCAGATCTTAACTAGATGCTTTTTTTCAAACTGTGGGGCGCGCCCCTACGAGGGGGGCGCGAGCACATCGAAAAGTCGAAAACAAAAATATAATTTAAAAAAAATATTAATTTACTAAAAGTAAACAAACAAAATACATTCTGACATAATAAAAAATAAACTAATTTATAACAATACTGAGTTAAGAACAAATTTAATAATTATCAGTGACCCCCCATGGGCTTATCATATATAAAATTATATACAAAATTAACACTTATCTTGTTGATTTGTATAGTTTTTAATTAATTCTTTAAATACCAATTAAAAATTACGCTCCCCAAATGCCATCTTTTAACCAGGCGAACGTTGTGGTACTTTGGGGAATAAAAAAATAAGCAAATCTTCTGAAATAAGTGAGAATTTCCCGGAACACTGTAAAGGTCCCTTTTGCTTTCCCAAAACCTTTCCCGGAAAAATTTTTATAGACCCAAAAGTTCACAAAAAAGATCGTATTTCAGAAAGGCGTATATATCGCCCGAGAAATTCACACTGGTTTGGGGGAATTTATATACCCCCCGTAATTAAAGGGGTTTGGGAAGTCGTATTGTAGCTTTAGCGTCAAAGTGTAGTAATATTGAATTTAATACATTGTTATTGGAGGATAGGGGGCGCGATGAAATACATGATTGAATACTGGGTCGCAAGTGTTGAAAGTTTGAGAAGCACTAGCTTAAACAAAAAAATGAACGCAGGTTCAATGTATGACAGCGTTTCTCACACTGTGAGGCACATGATAATAGGGAAGTGCGAGCATATCGAAAAGTCAAAAATAAAAGATTTAAAAAAAATTAAAGTAATTTTTTTTTAAAAGGGAATAAAAATACATATTTTGATATAATATACTTAAAAATTTAATAAATGCACACTCCTTGATCCTTAATTCATCAATACTAAGTTAAGAGAAGGGTTCCCAATTCCCCATACTTTCCCCACAGGGGCTTGTAAAATACAAAATTACATGCAAAATTTAATACTTAAACAAAATTTTTAATAAAAAATAAAAAAAATTTTATTTTAAAAATTTATACTTAATAATTTGTAAAGTTTATAAAAAAAAGTCGCATTGAAGTTTTAAAATTGAAGCACATTTTTTTCCCATTCAATACATGGGTTGTTGTATGAAAAGTCGCAAAAAAATTTTTTAAAAAATTGGGCCCAAAACATTGAAAGCGAAAATAAGGGCTATATAAATAAATTCAATATTAGAAAAAAAAAATCAAGAAAAATGCCCCAAAAAAAGAAAAAAAAAAGGGATTCCCCGAAATTTTTTAGTTTGAACTTTTTTTTATATACTCTGAATTATTAAATTTAATCATTTAATTTCCGTATATAAACTTGATTTATAAGACATAATGACACGAAAGAAGATAATGTAATGTATTCATTATAACATTTAGAATGAAAAAATATATGTTAACATCTAAGTATATTTTAGTTCGGGAGAATATATGTTTTCTATTCAAATAAAAACGTCCGAATTGCTTGCTTTGTCAAGTAATAGATCAAAATATTATGACTAATTTTATTTGTTAAGTTAAGCACACATGCCTTGTTATTTAAATGCGTGATGTATCTGTTAAAATGTATCATGTTAGCATGATACATTTAAATAATATGTTATAATAATATGTTATCTGTTACTTGATTCTCAACACGTATCAGCTATAAATCGAAAATCTAGTTTTACAGAATTGCTTATGAGTGCTTATATTTTTTACGAGAGCTCTGTACTACACTCTAAAAGAAAGCTTATCAATTTCTCTCTGAAATATTTTTCGTGGTAAAATGAAATTAGTAGATACTTTCAAAAGTAAAACTGAAAAAGTATGTGAAAAAAAAATTGTTTTGTAATAATCACTTATCAATCTATTAATAATTTCGTAAGATTGTACAATTATTTTTCAGATTTTTAAAATTTTATTTCATCTTACGAGAATTAATGTCAAAAAATGAGGTATTTTCAAGTAAATTATTAGCTATTTATATACTGATTTAAAAAAGTGCATGCATAGGATAAGTGCATTTAATTCTTTGTGATAATTGAAGAACTTATTCGAAGTGAAGTAAAATGACGGAAGAAAAGAACAAAAATAAGTAAATATTTTAAACTAGAAGGCAGTACATTGATTTCTAATCTATATTTGATCAAAGTCTAAAGCTTTATAAGATCTTGAACCAATTATTGTGTGTTTTTATGATTCACTTCTGAAATTTTGAGATGTTAAAGGTCACAAAAATGAAACTGTAAAGCCAAGGAAATCTTAGTATTTTGCAACCATTAATCCATTAATACCCATGCAGAAACGAAAATCAACGTGAACTAATATTAATATTAAATAGCTAAGAAATATTGTTAAAAAACACAAAAATAGGAACAATTTTTATCAGTATCTAGATCATTTAGAAAAGATCCAATGGATGGTGAAAAAAACTATAAATTTGTATTAAGTGCAGTTAAGGAAAATAAGAATTCATGACTTTTTAGTATATTTAGTTAAATGAGTGTTATACAGTTTAACCATGTACTTGCATTTGTTTGAACAAGGTTCTTTAAATAATCTGAAAACTTCAAGCTTAAGAAATGTGGAAATTAAATCTCTTTTTGCTTTATGACTGATAATTATATCACACCTGAAGGATACCGAAACTATAGAGAGAATTCTTTATAATTAAGTAAAATATTTTTTTATTTTGCCTAAATCTGCACTAAACAATTTAATTTTTTTTTTTTTAAATTTTTTTTAATTTTTTGCTTTTTTTCCATCATTTTTAAAATTGGAGCTCTGCAAAATTTTTTTTTATTTGCAAGGAAATTTAATTTTTTTTTTAATTTAATTTTTTGGGGACCTTTTTCCCCCTTTGTGCTAAAATTTTCCCCAACAAAAATTTCATTTCATTTTCATTTTTTTTTAAAAAAAAACTTGAATATTAAAAAAAAATAAAAAATTTTTATAAAAAATTCTTAAAAATTTTTAATTAAAAAAATTTTCTTTCCCCTTTAAATAAAATTTTGCCTTTCCCGACCCCTGGGTCTAAAATTTTTGAGGGAAATTACCTTTTAAGCCCTTTTAAAAAAATTGGGGACACCTTCGTGTGTTTTTTTAAAAAAACCCTTCAAGGAAAAAATTTAAAAAAAATTTAAAACCTAAATTTAAATGGAAAGAAGGCCCAATCATAATAAAACAGGCTAAAAACCGGAAGAATTTTTCAAATCTCTGTTTCTAAAATCCTCTTAAAAAAAAAAAATTAATTCTTACAAAAAAATTTTTATTTCCCTTTTTTTCCATTTAAAAACCACGCTTCCAATCTTAAAAAAAATTTTCTTTCGCAAAAAAAAAAAATTAAATGAAACCGTTTCCCTTTTCTTTTAATTGGGGAAACCAAATGAAAAAAAAACTTTTTTTAAAAGGGGGAAAAAATTTTCCCAAAAAAGAATTTGTTTTTTTTCCAAAAATAAAGGTTTTCCGAAAAAAGGTTTTTTTTTTAAAAAAATTTATTAATTGTAAATTTAATTAAGAAAACTTAAACTTTTTTTTTTACTGCATTTATGGGGTTTCCATTGCCCCACAAAAATTTTTAAAACCAATTTTTTTTTGTAAAAAACATTTTTGGATAAAATTCAAAAATTTTTTTTTTGGGTTTTCCCCACCTTTTAAAAAACAAAAATTTTAAAAAAAATAAAAAATTTTCACTTTATTCACATTTAAAAATATTTTTTCCCTTCTTCCCCTTTTTTAAAAATTTTAAAAAAAATTTTTCCGAACTTTTTGGATTGGCCCAAAACAAAAACAAAAAAATTTTCTAAAGTTTTTTAAACTTTTAATTTTACCCTTTTTTTTTTTTTTTTTTTTTAAATTTTAAATTCCCCCTGCAAAACATAAAATTTTTTTGTTTCCCCTTAAAAACCGAAAAATGAAAAAAACGTTATTTCAGCCAAAAATTTTTGTTTTTTGCAAAAAATTTAATCCCTTTTTTCAGTGTCATTCTTTTGTGTTCTCCTTTAGAGACAAATATATGTATGTATTACTATGAGTTATAAAGCTAAATGAGTTAATATGAGTGAAATTTCTCTGATTTATGTTTCCATTTTACTATTCACGTAACGAAATTTGTCCTCGCTGAAATTAAAATCCCTCAATATCAAGGTCATTTCCTCAAATTGTAATAGATCAGCAAACAATGTCAGAATGATTAATCCATAGGTATTGGATTCCATGGAAATCGTTTTTCTAGTTGTGGTTTGCAATTGTTCCGAGAGAAAAAGTTGTGAAATGTGTTAGGATATACGAAACGTTATTTGGAGAAAAACGGAACTGGAGGAAGAATTTCGACGACACATATCGGATGACAGTTGTATAATCATGCTTATTAAAAAATACCGAATATTAAATAGATTAGTTTGTAGAAATTAATATCAATAGATTTGTGTGTGTGTGTGTGAAAGCTCCATGCTTTATCTTCCTACGTTTTCCAAGTTCCTTCCTTTTCTGTTGTCTTAACCCTTAACTTCGCACTGTTGCATTTCTGAAACATATGATTTATTTTAATTTAACAGATTCAATATTTTTTAATTACCTACAAATCACTTATCTGAGCAAAAAAAAAAAAGATTACTGCAACGAAATACGTGTTAATTTTGTCACTAGATGGAAGTACATTTTTTCCAGAAATCACAACAATTATAAAAATCTCTTGATGCCTCAACTGTGTTTTAGCTATAAAAAGAATCCATTACATTTTATGCTTCCTCTTGTTTATTGACGAAATAAATTACCAGGTAAGAAAATTAAACATTTTATGATGAGTAATAAAATCCTCATATAAAAAAAAAGTTTTGTAATTTACAGCACTACTGCGCAA
This sequence comes from Trichonephila inaurata madagascariensis, assembly GCA_019973955.1. Taxonomy (NCBI): domain Eukaryota; kingdom Metazoa; phylum Arthropoda; class Arachnida; order Araneae; family Nephilidae; genus Trichonephila; species Trichonephila inaurata. Next base: position 5,354 of record BMAV01026562.1, on the reverse strand, counting down.
TGTTGCACTTCTGCGACAAACAAAAAAATGACTGAAATTCATTTTAAAACTGCTTAATTTTTTTTCATATTTTTCCCTTTTATTATTACTTGAGAACTAGCTGATATAATTTTTTCATAGAAATTTAAAAATTTGCTAAGTTAAGGGTTAAGTTATATTTATTTGTAAAGAAAGAGAGAATAACCAAATTATCATTAAATAATCAGCTATAAGAAAGTATGAAGAATATACTTTAGCTGGGATTGTATTTTAAAAAATATGCAAGTATTTAAATATTCTAATATCTTTCACGCATCTTCACTTCCAGGCGGCCCAGATAAGGCCCTCCTAGAAATTCTATCCAATCTTCTACAAATAATTGTACAAACATTTTCAGTTTCCACGTTTAAAAAAAATTCTTTAATACATGTACCATTTTTTGTACATGCAAAATATAGTAATATGAATATGTATAGAAATTGTTTTAAAAACTTTTACAAGGGCAGAAAATGGAATCCGTTACAAATAAATATATGGGTAAAATAAAAATATACTTATTTACTTTTGTATTCAAGTAAAAATGTATTTATTTATATACTATTTTAATTAAAAATTGTAAAAAATAAGAAATGCAATTCCATCTTCATGCATTGCATTAGTATATTAAATGTTTTAAAAATATACTGTTACTTAAGACTTTATTGTGCCCTACAATAAATTTTATTCGCCTGCGGAAAGTTTTCTTTAAAACTACTCCTAAAATATTTGCCTATTACTGATGTAGGAAAACGTATTTAACAAGTCCTTTATGAAGCCAGTTATCTAAAATCTGAAAGAAGGAGGAAAAGTGAAGCCTGTTCCTCGTCTAGATTTAAAGCCTGTGGCGTAACGTACATAACCACATCGTGGGGTGGGAGAGAAGTCTGGGTTTTAGGGAGCCCAAAGCCTGACTGACGCCAAATATACATTTGGACTTGGGGCCGAAAACCTGACTTAGCAGAGGGCCCTTATATTCTCCGTTATGCCACTGTTTAAAGCTGAAACGATTCCGTCAAGAATTTACTCGAAAATACATTTTACTGAATAGAAAAAAAGCTCTGGATCTTGAAATACTTTCTCTCTTTATGCAACAATCTTTTCTCGTTTTGATTCATTGAATATATTTTCTTTTATATTTTCTATATTAATGAATGATGATAAAAAGTGCCTTCTTGTGATAGTCTAGATGAGAACATGCATTATTGGGCAAATCTAAAGAAAAGTATGTGTTTCAGTCCAAGAAATCTTTTGTAGTGGGAGTAACAAATTCTACTGAGGCAAGCTAGCTAAAACTGGTTGTACCATCCTCAAAGATAATTTCTGATGCATTCAGATTTTAGAGAAGGTACAAGCAAAAGGAACCTTTTCCCCCAATCCAATTTGTCTTCTATTCACTCTTCGAGAAAAACCAAAGACAGATTAACCCCAAGACATTTAATCTGAACATCTGAAAGACGTCATTTATTTCATGTGTCATTTTAGACTTTTACGTCTGCAAGACGTCAAAACTGCCTAAGGTACAACTGTCTCTACCGAGAATCTTCATGCTCTGAGCCCCCACTCATGGGAAAAAGAAAGTAAGTGTCGAATTCCGTGCTATTTGTATACCAAGGGGTTAAACTAACTCAAAATCGAACTCTTTAAAATAGTCTCTGCATATACCTGCAATAAATTTGTTTTTGCTCTTTTTCCTTTTACAAATGTTAAATGAAATGTAATGCACTATATTTTTATTACCAGAATGTTTTTAAAATAGCCACCAAAATTTTAAATTATATTCGAGCTCATAGACTTTATCAATTTGCTTCATTTCTGAAAAATATAGAATGTGAATACACCGATCAACCACGTTATACAGAATCTCTCCAGCTTTTAGTTCATAAAGTGTTAAAATGGTTCTTTAAATGGCTGGACGAAATCATAATATTAACGAATAATACGACGAATATTAACGTCGCACTATTAGTTTCGGGGCGAGATGGCCCTCGTAATTTTAAACCATGGTCAAGTGATGAGGACTACACCTGAGCAAATTTTCCCTCTCCTAATTTCCACCCCAAACCAAGGGGAAAGACTTTGAGCCTCGTTTTTGGGCATCGGCCCCTCTGCAGGGGGGTTTTCCGGGTCAAGGCTCAAATTCGCATAAAGTCACGAGTCCGTTACCCGACCACTAGACAAGCCCCTTTATTCCTAAAAAGATTTGTAAAGTATCTATATTTGAAATCACATTGTTGAATTGTTTATAATATTGGCTTATTATTATTTAACCTCCGATCGAGCTTCTAAACAGAGATTCAAAATAAAAGGGGGGGGGGTTCCCCTCTTAAAAGATTACTTATGTGTACCCGGCCCCTTTCATATTTAAACGGGTTTTGCTTCTTTTTTAAAAATTTTTTTTGGTTTGGAAACTTTTTCAATACCCCGAGACGGCAAACAAAATTTTTTTTTAAAGGGGGGGCCCCCAAAATTTAAAAAGTTCCAAAAAAAGTTGGAAACACCAAAGGGGGGTTTCCCTACGTCATAAACAAGATGGCGGTTAAGATAGAAGCTTCGGCTTCGTCAAACACATCAGATATGTCGTATAGTATTTTAATGGTGTACAATATTTTAACGGTGAAACAGAATGGTGCTCAATTTCTGTTAACGCCCGTTAGCAAAATCACGCGTGAAATAAAAGAATAACATTGGATGTTCGTTTTCCGAAGCAGAAAAATCGGCGAGTAATTTTCCAATGTGGAGATAGAGCGCGGCTGACGTCAAAGCATGTCGTTTTGCTTACGGTGACCCTTCACCCTCAACTGCGTGAAAAATTGTCATAGACGATTGTTCCAAATATGCGTGTGTGATAGGCCTTTACTCTCTTTATTCAAGCAAGAGGAAGAAGTGTAGTAGAAATTCATTGAAAAATGAACCGCTGAGTTGAGTTCTTATTCATGACAATGCTCACCTACTCAATGCTGCTGTAAGCCAACAGATTCCGAGCTGTTTGCTTGATCAACCCGGCTTATAGCCCCGACTTAGGACCAAGGAATTTTCATCTCATCCCTGAACTGAAGAACTGGCTAGGAATCAACGTTGCCACACTAATTAAGAGCTACTAAATGACCTTCAACCCTATCTCATACCATTGACAACAGCACTCTTGAAAGAGGGAATCGAAAAGCTCTTCCGCTGATATGATAAAAGCCTGATACTTCATAGTGATTATATCAAAGAGTAATAATATTTGTCCATAATTTTTGGTAAAAATTAATTTTTCTTTTCTCTTTTGTTATTCTATGGGTTATCGGTTTAAAAAAAAAAAAACTTCCCTTGTATTTAGCTGCAAAATAGCCCTGTCGTGATCCCTCGACCGCGAGTATGAGAGGGTTCGAGGAGGAATCAGACATCTCTCAATTTAAACAATTTTATTTCCTTGCTCATTTATTAGACTTAATGAGAAAACTGAGAATGCACTCTAATAAGTAAATCCGAGGAGCAATCAAACTTATTAATCTAACGGTAATATAAATAAGAGTACTTATCTATTGTGACGGGCTCACGCGTCTTTTCTGTAACATAACCTCTGGGTTCTTTGACGGCCAAGATTAATGGCAAATCTTTTCCAACCCAAATCCAAGAAGTGAAATGCAGTGTAGATGCAAATAAGATAGTCTTTAAAAGAACAGAAGTTTTAGTAAGCGGGATGGCAATTTAGAGAAAGTTCTGTTTGGAAAAGATGGAAGTGTAATTTGACGGCCTACCAAAGAATCACGGATTCCTAGCCATTACTACAAGGTGCATACTATTGTACGCGCGCCGTTCTGTCTCTCTGAAAGTGATTGAACCGTTGTGTAATTCAAGGTAGGATAGATTATTTGATATCTGAATTAGTAATATTGTTAGAATTGAAAGTAGGCGGATAATATAATTATTTAGATAAGTGATCCAAGTTGTGCGATTCGTTTTAGCTACGGCTACGTGTTTTGGTTTATTCTCACTTAATATAAGTTTGTTCAATATATTAGAAATTTAAGTTAAACTCTTAATAAAGTCATATTAAGAATTCTAAAATGTCGATTCATTTCGAGAACCTCTTACCTCTAATTCACGCTGACCCACAAAGATATGGTCGCCAAAGATTGACCATATCACACTATATATATATATATATATATACTCTCCTGAACGCTCTTGCTTTAACACTTGCGTAATTTTTCCTCCTTAAATTGCGAATACTAAATGCTTTCTTCTTATACTCAATTTTCAATCATCATCACATCTACTCCACGACTAGCACTTAAGGTATCCGACTAGGTTCGGAAATAAATTTTTCAAAAATTGATTTTCTGAATAATTTTATTGTTTTAAAGAACATAAATAGGCTTAAAAAGTCATAACTATTAAATAACTACGATGTATCGCCTTTTTTTTGTTTTTTTGAAAAAATAATATTTTTAGGAAAATTTAGCAAAATTTTTTAAGTTAAGAAAAACATGATAAATAAAAATAAATTGCTCATTATGCAATTTTAGCGTCTCTCTCTCATTGATATAATTCTTGATCCCTCTGAAGTGTCACAAACCACAGGATAAAAAATAGTTTAAGAAATAAATATTTTATTTGCATTTAAATTTGATGATCATGATTTTTTGTCAAAATTACTGCATGTTCTGAGCTAAAAATGGCTGTAAATTGTGATTAAATGTAGCTGTCTTAAAACCTGAGGTTTGTTACACGCTGAAGGGCCCATAGCATATATGTTATAAATTTCATTGCATTTGATTGGATTATTTAGAAGATATCCCATTTTTCGTGCATAAATTATCATAAAAGGTTCATTCAAAAACGAATTAAAAAATATTTTATTAGTTAGATAAAGTAAATGTTATAAAAAGAACTTAAAAAACTCTCTAGTTTTATGTTTCAGTCCTTCTTCTTTAATAATTAATTTCTTTTTCCCTAATGACCCAAACAACACCAAACATCAAACGCCTAAAAAGCACTTTTTCAACCTAGTCGGATACCTTAAATAGAACCTCGCATTTACATAAGACCAAGTCATCTCTATGGAAAGTGGTTTTCAACTAAAATCAGAGTTAAAAAGGGTATTTTACCCAAGAAGATTAGTAGAAGCGTGAATAAAACCCGTTACAGCCTATGTCATTCAATTTATCATAATGTAATTAAATAATTTTGTATAAAATATGACTATAATCTATACATTTTTCAATGTATGTCAAAGTATTAAGCACAATAGCTATTTAATTATTTTCTTACAAGAAATGACCCGTTTTAACATTTGTATTCTTATAATGAACAAAATTAACCAGAAAATTCTAGGCAATTTTTCTTTT